>APFE030494377.1:7532-22120 GCA_000404065.3 Pinus taeda | reverse complement strand
AGATTGTATCTTTTTCTTGTCCCAAGAAACATTTTGGCTTACAACCTAGTAGTGATTTCTTGTGGCAACCTAACTGTGTGTTGATAAGAAATTTTCAATGGAATATGTCTTTCTGTAAAATATTAATTATGATAAAACTATTTCTATAAGTTATTCTGTGCACCCTCCCCGCCACGTCGCAAAACCACGTGTCAAAGCACATGGAGCCGGTACGACACCTGTCCACCGTGGAACTCCATGTGTTGGGCATCATGTCATCACATAAAACTTTGTGTCTGCGCCATTTTCTCTGTTTGTTTGGGGTCATTGCTGCGATGTTTGGGAATTCAATAATAACATTCCATTCCAACTCTGGACAAGAGATAATGGCCAAAGGCTTAGGAAAATGGCTAAATAAAAAAATCAAATGACCAAACAGTCTCAAATGAGGAGGCAATCTACCTCATAATAAGTTTTATTAAATGTCAAAAAGCCACTGATAATTTTATTCATTGAGGGGACACTCGAGAAATTGAGAGCACTCATTATCAAGTTGCATATGAAAAAGGCTAAATACAGAAATCAAATGACCAGACAGTGTTATTATGATTGAGAGCACTCATTATCAAGTTGCATATGAAAAAGGCTAAATACAGAAATCAAATGACCAGACAGTCTTATTATGATTGAGAGCACTCATTATCAAGTTGCATATGAAAAAGGCTAAATACAAAAAGCAAATGACCAGACAGTCTTATCTCATAATAATTTTTTGAGAGCACTCATTATTAAGTAGAGTAGGAAAAAACCTATCATTTAATCATGTATATATAGAATTGTACATCAAGATAGCCAGGGCATGAAGCCCAGCTATGGCAGCCCATCATCGTGAACAAAATTTTCCTGTAAACCAGAAACACCCTCAAAATCGAGGACGTATTGAGCCGTTATTCTGAGGAGAAAATTAGGAAAATGCAGGAAAATATCATTAAGATTATACCTATTTTTCTTTACATGAATTCTACAGAAAAAGATGATGGTGAGATTTTTCCAAAGGATGCCTTCGATCTCAACATTGAAAGCATCAAATTTGCAGCAATGTACAAAGCTCTAAACTCACTTATGGCTCCAATAAGTGGACCATTATCTAAAGGAACATCATTCAACTTGATAGCTCGATCATTAAGATTATACCTAGTTTTCTTTACATGAATTCTACAGAAAAATATGATGGTGAGATTTTTCCGAAGGATGCCTTCGATCTCAACATTGAAGGCATCAAATTTGCAGCACTGTACAAAGCTCTAAACTCACTTATGGCTCTAATAAGTGGACCGTTATCTAAAGGAACATCATTCAACTTGATAGCTCGATCATTAAGATTATATCTAGTTTTCTTTACATGAATTCTACAGAAAAAGATGATGGTGAGATTTTTCCAAAGGATGCCTTCGATCTCAACATTGAAGGCATCAAATTTGCAGCACTGTACAAAGCTCTAAACTCACTTATGGCTCCAATAAGTGGACCGTTATCTAAAGGAACATCATTCAACTTGATAGCTCATGCTTCAACCATAATGCTTACAAAGCAATTTCTACCCATTGTATTCTGTAATAGCTAGTCAGTGAACCCCAAGACATGCTGGAAAGAGAGACTACTTCAGATATTCATATAATGAGTAAACTATTATATCAAATACTAATATACATTAGAACTTTGAAATGAACAACTGAATCAGTGGGACCTAGGAATAAGTCATATTTGCTCATTTACAGGATCCACATCCTTAATTAAATTAAAATGAAAAGTCACTGATACAGTACGGTTTTATCGTTGGACCCCGAGAAGGGTTAGTTATTGAAATGCATTTTATGTATGAGAACATAATTCATTACTAAAAAAATTTATTCTCTTATCTTTGTAACCATGAGTAACCGGTTTTGGAATCGACTGTAAAATGTGTGAACTCCTTATTTGTTTATTTATTTTATGGTCGCATCAAATTAGATTTCCAAAAAGAATTCAGGATCGAATTATTCAGTTATGATGATAGAATCCACATTTAGAAACAATAGTATTAAATTCAGGGGACTATCAAAATGTAAACTAATGGAAAAGTGTTGTATAAATGAGAATCCACTCAAAGCAGTGTGGAGAAATTTGTCTTCTAAATTGAATGTCCAATAAATCAAGTGTTATAGATCAAAACTGCACTATGTAAATTGAGAATCCACTCAAAGCTGTTGGAGAATTTGCCTTTGAAAATTGAAACAAATTGAATATTTCAATTGTATATTTTTCATTCTATTTCGTGCACTGATTTTCATTGGTTCAGGGCATGTAAGTTTTGTTAGATAGTTAAGGGTTAACAACAGATAACTAATTTGTTCATAGATATAAATGCAAGGAAGCTATATATGCTCATAGTTAAATAACTGCAATGATAGACTTACACTGCCCCATACATATGGCCATTAAAGAATTTGTTATTTTCAGCGCAACCAAAATAACCCCAAATTTGCTTAAACTGTAAATATACTCAAATTAGTCAATCTAACGACTTTCTACAAAACTGCAATGGCTTAATAATGATATCCATTGATCTCAGACTTTAAAGAGAAGTGGATTGCGGTCATTCAGAGTGGTTGGAACCCAAAAATTATTTTTAAAGTGAATTTAAGAAAATTGCAAGATGAAACTATTGGATAGGTGAGCAGTGAAATAGCGAGAGAGGCTTCATTTCAAATACAAAGAGTGAAGTTCCTGACAAAATATTTCACGGACGAGGTGAAGACAGGTGATGGATGCCATGAGAGGATCAACGTTTAAAAGGGAAGCCTAAGGGAAACATTATGCAAGTCAATTGAGAGCAACTACAGATATTCTACTTAAACACCATTTCAAAGAAGTAATGGATGCATTGCTCAAGAAATACAGAGAAACACTGGGGAACAGATTAAGTAAAATTAAGGAATTTGAGATGTAGAGAGGATATCTCATCATGGCCTAGGAGCGTAAATCAACTTGCTGACCATTTACACAGTAATTAACACTCTTAATTCATATAAGCCTGTGCTCTGTCCTTGATGCCAAGAGGAGAGCGAAATTGCGGACCAAGAGGAGAGGGAATTGTTATCCTGGCCGGTTGTTGGGTGAAGCCCTCCGCCGAGGATGGCACAAGACGACCAAGGATGGCACGAGCTGAAAATAACAACGAAAACAAGGAATCTATCACACATATCAGAAACTAAGTCATACCAAAAGACAAGAGGGTTTCAAGGGTTTGTTTGGGGTCATTGCTGCGATGTTCCATTTTCCATTTGTCTTTCTGCTCAGGGCAAGTTGTTGTGCGAAGCCCTCCGCCGAGGATGGCACGGGACGGCCGAGGATAGCACGGGACGACAAAAATAACAACGAAAACAACGAAATTTCCACAAAAACCCTAAACCTTCAACAACAAACAACATCAAAATATCCAAAAAACCCTAAACCCTCAAAAAAATGCCATAGAAAGTTTACAAAATATCCAAATAGATTTGCTTGTGTTGAAAAACACAAAGAAATTGCTGGTAGGATTAAAATCCTACCGGATACAAGCCATGGATGGTCGCCGACCTTCCCCACCTTCCCCGGAGCTCGCCAGACCTTCTCCACACCTGCAACGAGAAGAAAAAGCCATTAGACAACAAAAAACCACCAAAAACACCAGCACAAAACAGCAAATTAATAGCAAATTCTTAAATTACCTCGAGCTCAGTAAAACTGCGACCGACTCCTCCCCAAACAACAAAATCTCTGAATAAGATCACCACCAGAGAAACCCTAAACATCCTGTATTCCAGAACGACCAAGAAATCCAGGCGGAAAAGCACAAGAAAAGCAGAAGCGATGTTCCAACCACAAACCCTGAACCTCCAGCAAACATTTGCACCAACACCTGTATACCAGGTGAAGCGCGCAAGTCCACAAACCCTGTCAATCAAACAAACGCTTGCAACAGCACACGAACAAAAGACGAAGCGCGCAGGTTCTGGGGTCGTCCCACGCCATCTTCGGCGGGGGGCTTCGCCCAACAACCGGCCTCGAGCAAAAAGACAAAGGGAAAATGGAACATCGTAGCAATGACCCCAAACAAACCTTTGAAATGGCGCAAACACAAAGTTTTATGCGATGATATGATGGCCAACACATGGAGCTCCACAGTGGACAGGTGTCGTACCGGCTCCATGTGCTTTGACGCGTGGTTTTGTGACATGGCGGGGAGGGCGCATAGGTAATGGCGACCCTCCCCTACCACCAGATCTTCATTTTCTTATTGTTGTTTTCAGATCGTTTGGAGTCTTGAAACTGAAAGCATCTCATTTAATATATAGCTGCTTTACTAAATCTGTATAATCCCCTGCAGTGTCTAGTGAATCTATTCTACCGGCCTCCCTTCGTTTCTTAGTATTATTTTTTTCGTCCCTGCAATTATCTAATGTCCAATTCCAATGTTGCAGCGTATGGTCGCCCTACTCCTTTTAATGAGATGGCTTCTTCTGCCTCCACCTCTTATCCCTGCTACGATGTTTTTATCAATCATCGTGGCCCCGACTGTAAACACACCTTCGCTACTCATCTCTACCGTCGGCTCCGTGACCAGGGATTGCAAGTATTTCTCAACGACTAGGAATTGATAGAGGGCTATAACATTACTTCTCAATTAGAAGCCGCCAGTAGAGGAGCCTCAGTTCAGGTTGCCATATTCTCTCCTACTTATGCAAAATCAGAGTGGTTCCTTAATGAGCTAGCCCTCATGGTAACATCGGGGGCTACCATTCTTCCAGTGTTTTACAGCGTTGATCCTTCTGTGCTCCGTTGGACGGTTAAAGGCAGAGCGTACGATGAAGCTCTCCAGAACCTGTAGGAGAAGACAACACGCGACCCTCATACTGGTAAAGAAAAACCACGCTACAACTCAGAGACCATTCAAAGTTAGAGAGATGCGCGTGTTGGGTCTAAAATGCGAATGCAAATTAGAGTTTAATTTAATGTCAACCTGGGAAGGTAAACTTAGAAGTGATTATCTAAAATATATAGATCTAGAAAGATTCCTAATTTGTCCAAGATCTTAAAGTCCCCTTACAGGAACATATTCATTAAGATCTCTTTCAATGACTAATCAAGCCTAGATCTAACAATTGTTCGAGATCTATGATTCTCTTACAAGAACATATTCTACAAGATGTATTCCAACATTAGAACATCTAATAAGAAGTTAAAAGCTGAAACAAAATAAACCTAGATCTAATAATTATATGAGATCTTATGGTTCTCTTACAAGAACACCTTCAAATAAGACTCTTCCACTATTAGAACATTTAATAAAACTTGAAAGCTGAAATCAAACAAAAAAACATAAAGTAAATTATAAACAAATAAGCATGCAAGTGAGGCCATGGGGGCCCTCCATAACTCCACCAGCACACCACTTCAATGGAGACTCGGATGTAGAAGCAAAATTGAAGTATGATCCTTTATTTCAAAATCTCCAAAATTCTAAGATTAAAAAAACTTCAAGATTACAAATGGAGGAGATTGTACTCCTATTTATACAATGGGATGAATAACAAACTCATAATGATCATCCACTAATTTCTCTACTTTCCCATTATTACAAAATATGATCCCACAAATCTCTCAAGCATTTTTAACTACTTTCCCATTATTACAAAATATGATCCCACAAATCTCTCAAGCATTTTTAACTACTTTCCCATTATTACAAAATATGATCCCTTTGAATCTTTTATAAATCTCTCACATATCTTGGATAAGATATGCCAACCAAATCCTCCATGATTTTCTCCTTAGGAATTGGATAAGATATGCCAACCAAATCCTCCATGATTTTCTCCTTAGGAATAGGCTTGGATAATTATCTTCTAATATGGTGGAGAGATATGGATAAGTCTCTTGGAATTAATTCTTACATATTTCCTACACATACAAAACTCACATATCTTGAATATATATAATAGTATATTTTCTAAATTAATCATAAATTCACTTGTAATACAAAAATGAATAAAATGGAAAATAAGAAGGTGAAACCCAAATGTATGTATGAAAATGATATGATAAAAAGTTAATGGGACGATGAGATGTAAGGAATAGTGAAGAAAAAGGTGGATGAAAATATGACATTTCTGAGTCCCAACATCCTCCCCAACTAAACTTGTTGCATGTCCTCATGCAACCATGCATGGGTCTCTTTAAGAACATTTGGGATCTTGAACTTCTGGGAGCATCTGCAACCCTGTTCTCTTTAGCCTTGATGTATCTAATCTCAAAGTCAAACTCACTAAGGGTGTCCAACCATCTAGCTCGCCTGACATTCAGATTGGGTTGGTCAAATAGATATCTCAACCCACTGTGATCTCTCATCAACACAAACCTCCTACTAAGAAGATAATGTCTCCACATATTCAAGGCATGTTTAATATCCACTAACTTAAGATCATGAGTCAGACAATTTTGCTCGTGCTCATTCAATTTCCTAGACTCATAGCATATCACCTGTCCCTCTTACATAAGGACTCCACCAAACACTCTCTTGTAAGCATCTGTGCACACTACAAACTCTTTATTCGGATCCACAATCTTTAACACTAGAGCATTCGTCAACAATTGCTTTAACTATTCAAAACTAGATGCACATTCCTCTATCCATTCAAACTTCTTACCTTTCCTCTGCAAGGATGTAATAAGATATGCAATGTGTGATAAGTTTCTAATGAACCTCCTATAGTAACCCGATAACCCCATGAATGATCTCACTTCATTCACGTTGCTAGGAGCTACCCACTCCATGATAACTCTTATCTTTTCTGGATCTACTGCATTTCCTTCCTTGGAGACATGTCCCAAGTAGTGCAACTCTATCTGAAAGAAAATTCACTTGCTAAGCTTGGCATACAACTGATTTTCTCTTATTAACCTCAATGCTGTTGTTAAATGCTCGATATTATTTTCCTTATTCTTAGAATATATCAAGATGTCATCAATGAATACAATAACAAACTTGTCCAGATAAGGACATAACACCCTATTCATCAAACAAATAAAATTAGATATAGCATTGGTCAAACCGAATGGAACTACAACAAACTCATAATGCCCATACCTAGTCCTGAAAGCAGTCTTGTAGATGTCCTCTTCTTTGATGTGTACCTCATGGTATCTTGATCTCAATTCAATCTTTGAGAACATTGTTTCTCCCTTCAACTGATCAAACAAGTCATTAATCCTCGGAAACAGTATTTGTTCTTGATCGCCACCTTGTTCAGTTGCCTATAATCAATGCACAACCTGAGAGTACCATCCTTCTTCTTCACGAACAATACTGGTGCACCCCAAGTAAATACACTTGGCCTAATGTATCCCTTATCAAGCATTTCTTTCAACTGCAACTTCAATTCTACTAACTCCGGTGTGCTCATCTTGTAAGGTGCTTTTGATGTTGGTGCTGCCCTTGCTACCAAATCAATAGAAAATTCCACTTCCCTGTGAGGAGGTAACTCTGGAATCTCTGCTAGAAACACATCTTGAAGTTGTTGCAATACAAGGTACCTCTTGAACATTTCTGCATCCTCAACATCTTTACCCTTGTCACTGGATATATGCACTGCAAACATCACACACCCTTTCCTACAACTAGGCTTAGTTTTCATAGCGGTAACCATCCTCACTGATGTATGCTTCTTCTTTCCTTGAAATATTCTCTTTTCCCCATTATTATCCAAGCACTTAATAGCGTTGTCATAACAATCTACTCTGGTCCTATGAAGATACAACCAATCCATATCCAAAAGAATATTATATGATCCCAATGGCAATTCATTCAAATGTTTTGTTGTAGGCATACTATTCAACTCGAATGCACAAGATCTTACCCAGTGATGCACTCTCTTCTTAGTATCTATAGCCAACTACACCAACCAAGACTCTACATGCACTTGGTTTTTTAAGCCACACTTATCCATGAGGTCAGGATTAACATTACCATAATTAGATCATGGATCAATCAAAATAGAAACAAATTGATCACAAATATTACCATCAATCTCGATAATGGGTGTCTGGTGATCTTCCTACTTGTTGTCCACAACTCCATAGATCTGAGGAATGTTATGACCAACATCCCCCACTGTTTTTGCCTCCTAAGCACTATATATCTGAGGCCTACCTCCCTGGTATAGTGGACAATCCTTCTTATGATGATCTTTGCCACATATCCAACACTTCAATGGTCCTCTACCATCACCTCTAGTTTGTCGCTTTCCAGGCTCCGACCCATGCCCCTTCTCAATTTTATTGAAATTATTGTAAGGAACCACATTTTATTTCTCACCTGCATCCTAAGGTCTTCCCCGCTTTGGTGGCCATTTTCCTTTGACTTTCTCATTGCCTTTCAAGTCACACTTAGTCTCAAATTTGCGCTTCGATTGCTCGTAACAATGCTTCAAATTTCAAATGGCCTCATCCAATGATCTAGGAACATCAAACTCAATCTAGTCTCGTCATGCTACTGGCAGCTGAATCATGAATCTCTGAAGCTTATCCTTCTCATCCTTGAGATAAGGCACATACCTCAACAGCTCTAGGAACCTACTAGTATACTCATCATCTGTCATGGAACCCATCTGCAACTCATAAAACGCTTTAGCTCTATCATCATAGTACCTCTCTGACAAGTACAAGTATAAATCTTATAGGTACATGCATATGAAAATATCTTTAAACATATCAAGTTTTTCAAATCAAAACAACACACTGAAATCCATGCTAAAAAGAGTGCTGAGAAAATGTATCATGGTTATGCTTCCCTTGCTGTAGATTAGGCCTTATCATCCTTCAAACATGGACTTCTTTTTTTCTTCTGCTTTCTCGGGTATCCATGTTGCAAGTCGCTGATAATGTTCTTGTCAACCTTTTCGCTGTCGGAAATGATGTTTTCACTGATGAGCTGACTGTTAGCGTTTTCTTTCAGACTGTTCTTCCGAAATGTGCTGATAATGACACTTTCAGTGCTTCTCTCCAAAATGAACTAATAATGAAAAGATCAATGCTCCTCTGCACCTTTATATGCTTATACGATGATAGGTGCTTGATCAAAATTTCACTCTGATAGTAAAAGATCAAAACTAAAAAAGATGGATACCATCCTATCAGCTAAGGGTACTCGCTGCTTCCAATAAACGTCCACCTTATCCATCCTCTGCCTCTTACTCTGTCTGGTTTCCATAGGGATTTTCATATTGGTTTCCTTTGTTTTCTTCAACCCCTTTGAACTTGTAGATTTCCCTTTGTTTATAATTAGGTCCTTTAGTGGAATATTGTCCATGTCTATGACCTCTTTGGCAAGGTCAAGGTTTTGCTTCAACTTTACATTTAGTCTCAATTTGTTTAAGGGCTTGGTATGAGGTCTTTTAACCCCTTTGAACATTTTAAACAGGGTGGGTTCTTTTTTAGCTGGAACTTCTTCATCATGGGGTTCAAGCTCAACCCTCTTTCCTTTGGTTTCCTCTGGTGGTTGGCTTTCTGTAGGGGAACCTTCAATAGGTGGATTTTCAGCAGACTTTATTTTCCTAAGCCTATCATTTCTTCTGTAATAGACCTTGGGTATTTTAGGAATAGAAGGTGAGGGTGTGTCTTCCTTATTTCGGCTTTTGGTTTTCATAGTGGGGGTGCCTTAAGAGGAGGTTCCTACCTTAGGGTTTTTGACTTATTTGGTACCCTTCTTCCTTCCTCATTTAAACTTAGGAGGTTTGGGTTGAAACCCTCCCCATAACAAAAAATGACTCCATGTTTTTCCATCCTTTGCCAAGTAATTTTCAATTAATAACTTAATTAAATCTTTGTGATAGATGAACTATGGAGATGGGTCTGTTCTGGCCCAAACCCGAGCAACCATGTGCTTGATACTTTCTAACAAAAAATAACATGCATTCATTCTCACTTGTCATGCATTATGAGCTAAGAAATGGAAATTATATAAGTTTACCCAGTTAAAATGTCCTTCACATGTGAAATACGACTGGTTAATTCGAAACAACCCATGCCATTTGTCTTCCAACCAAGACCTCTGTGCCCCTGCCTTCCAATTTCTTTCTTTGAACTCAACCTTTTGGAAGAATGGACATCAATCCTAGCTAAAATGTGGCTCCTAAAGACACTTTCTCCATCTGTACGAAGAGTTGTGGCCTCTGCAATCAGCGCCTTTACCATCTGGAACGAAATCCCTCCAACCTCCACACGCTAACCATTGAGACCATGGCCAAATGCTCGAGCAACCTTTTCATGGAAATCGGTGCATCTTTGGAAAAATTCCTCGCACCTATCTTGTCGAAAATGTTGTTGAATGTCCTGGTAGATCTCTAGAAGGTCGGGACATTTTGGTTCGTTTATGTTTAACCTCCCTCTTTTCCCCATTATCTTCACAGTCTGGCAATCACACATAAGAGAGGATTAAGATTCAATCCTGGATCTCTGCCAGGTAGCTTGAACGTAACGTTATCCAATGATGAAAGATAACAAAAAACTTACAGTTGAAACAGGGAAATTTCTATACGGGGAAAAACAATGATGTTCCAAGCATGTGCGTTAAATAACTAATTGATAGGTAAAAATATGACTTAACCCTTCGATGATTTCAAAACAACTACATACCTCTTCGGTGGCGGAAAACATTATTTGCAGCGCGTACCTTCCACCTTTAGATTTATCGTGGCTAATTATTATTTCGTTGTTAACGTGGAATGTGTCAATGCATTTTCAAAAATTGAAATTGAAATATAAAGTTTGGCGTCGATACTCTAGTTATCAACAAATACCTGATAACGTTGACACTTCCATCATCAACATATTCCTCTAAAAAAAGTACTAAACTCACAAAAGCGCTGATAGTCCCATTGTCAATATTGTTTCTTGTTTATTACAAATATTTCGCTGACACTATAATTGTTAGCATTTAAAAAAATTTAAATGTGATAAAAACACCAATGGCTCTGACAACTCCAACTAGTTCTTTATAAGAAAATAATAAAAATATTTTTTTATGTCACATATATTACTCTTAAATTTGAAAAAATCTACACATTCCAACTAATTGTGTATGAAAAATATAAGTCTTGCCTTGCTTAGCCAATATGACATATTCAAAATTAGCCATGTTCAACCATATTAGCTAGCTCTGTTTATTTACCATCTTCGGTTAGATATAACTAATCTTAATTTTCCAATTTCCCAACCAATTCTAAATAGCCATGGAAATCGAATAGATACACAACCATCATTCTTTGTGAAATTTAAAGGCATGACTATTCCAGCTAGTTGTAGTGATTATATTGCTAAGTCATAAATATTGCCTAAAAAAATTTAAATGCTTTCGCGGTTCCAACTAATTGATGAAAACAAGTAAAAGAGAGTGGCTATTATTAACTCATTACATGACGCATGATGATGGTTGATTTTTGTTGTTAGGAAAAATTTATCTAAAAAGATTTGAAAATGTTAAAGTGAGTAGATGCCGGAAAAACCTTAGTGTGATGAGAGTGGAAAATTCTAAGAATTCTATGAGCCCATTTTAACTGTTGGAATTGAGCTTTCAGTCTATCACAAAAATCCAACGAATCCACTCATCGATCCCAAAAACATGGTTGTCACTCTATGCTCCAGATTTTATCAACCAATCATATATTAAATAAATCACTTTAAATATTTGTGAGAAATAAAAGATTGAGGATGCAAAAATATTTTATTCAAAGGTATATTAACACTAATAAAAAACCTATTTATATATTAAAAATCTCCATAATAAAATAAAGTAAATATTTATGATAAAAAATCTTATTTTATATTTAATTATGAATGGATTTCTATTTGTATTTAATTACGTCGTAAGGTGTTCCTTCTGAGAATAAGTCCCCTCCCATGCCACGGTGTACAATCTTGAGCCATTGGATCATTGTGTTAGACGATTAAACTAATAACATCCCTTGGATTATTATCATCTCAAGTGCCACTGAACAATATTTTGTGTTACGCAGTTAATTGCTACCGTAAAAAGAGGAGGTTCGTTAGAGAAAGGGTTAGGAGGGTTAATAGGAAAACAAAAAGATATGAATGAGCAGTTAACAAAAGATATGAAAATATCATATCCCTCCATTTCTACTTTCTCTTCTCTCAATCCCATCTCATATCATCGATCTTTCTTGCCAGATTCTCTTCGTCCCCCACACCCACACAATACCATTCTTCTTCTCAATTACTCCTAGAAGTATTATGAGTTGTGTAAGAACACAGATGCATCACTTCTGATACATGTTTCTAAACGAGAACATGAAGGGAACAACGAGGTATTATTATCTCAGGTGGAGTACATGGGTGGCCGTTGCCATCCAACTAGCGTGACGGCGCTACAAAGAGAGGTCGGTTACCGTCAGCTCCTCCCTCACTGCCCTCTCCTTGTTTGACTGCAGAGAACACTAACCAAAATTTATTCTTCTTCCTGCAAAGACGATTTCCTCTAACACTGTGCCACTCTCATCGTCTCCCCCAAACCAAATGATGACGATTTCTTCTTGTGATATTTCCTTCTGCTTCATTCGTTCATGATCCATGCTATCTAGGTATTTAGATTGAAATTTTTTTAACCACATATCCAGTGTAGTGTACTCACCAATACCCTTCTTTGTGCATTTCCAGGATCTATACGGGATTTTCCCTGCATT
Organism: Pinus taeda; assembly: GCA_000404065.3. Taxonomy (NCBI): domain Eukaryota; kingdom Viridiplantae; phylum Streptophyta; class Pinopsida; order Pinales; family Pinaceae; genus Pinus; species Pinus taeda. The sequence continues at coordinate 9,365 of APFE030494377.1, read as the reverse complement.
TGATGGGCTAAGGGAGCAGGTTCTAAGCTCTTCTTCCTTGTTGGGTTGCAGCGCCACGGATTTCCTGAGATTGCGAAACAGAGCTTGAAGGATTTGCGTGTTCGCATTATATGAGTGTGTATAAGAAAGAGGACAATGATGCTATTGAGGAATATCGAATTCGTCTCTCCTTCTCTGTTCCCTATCGTGGGTTGGACCTCAGACTCTGTGTTTTTAATATTCTGGTAATTAAAAGAAAATGTTAGAAGAATTAGCTTTTATCCATATATGAAAATAGTAGCGCAATATTTCTTTTCTTTCAAGTAAAGTATATTTCAAGTGTAGTCCCAATCATTTCTTATTATAGACATACGATGGGCCTCACTAAGTCTTATTTCCGGAACAATGCCAGTTTTATCTAGGCATATATCATCGTTCAAGTCACGTACTCATCTTTCCTGCGTTGTCCTACCCGAGTTCGATTAAACCCATGATTTTACTATGTAAATATTCTATGAGTAAATAAAACAACATTTGGAATCGAAATTGGTTAGATGATTATTAATTAGGTAACCATAATTTGATAAACTAAGTAACGGACTGTATGAAGAAAACGTGATCATATTTTTCTATCATGTATTGTTTGTCTCAATATGAGATCTGTCCCATGCGCAGAACATTACCTTCATTTGCCAAATTTGGCATTTGGGGTGATATCTTGTTAATAATTCATCTAATGATTATAGTTACTACAGTTAGTGGCATTTTTATATTGATTAAAATGGTTCTAACTAGTGGCATAGTTCTAAGATTGGATTCAGAAGTGGAAAGAAGTTGAGAGTTAGACATTGTTGAGAGCTAGAAATTGTAGAAAATTAGAAACGATGGCTTCTTTTCAATAATAAATTTGGTACAATTATGCTTTCAAAATGAACTAAAGGAAAAAGAAAGATATGAATGAGCAGTTATCAAAAGATTGATTTAAAAAATTTAGATCAAACTCACTAGAATATCCTACTCAATCTGATTAAGAAATCAAATGCAAAATCCAATCCAATTAGGATGTTTCCATCAACACAATTAGGCTCTTACCATCAACCTTACCTCTTTCTTAGTTAGAAAATTTGATGCCATGAATAGTGGAATATGGAATTCGACTCTCCTTCTTTGTTCCCATTGAATATTTTGGTTCAAATGTTAAGAAATAAAATATATAATTCTTGACTTAGAGAGACAACCTTGATTTGGACTACTAACGTAATTCAAATGTAAATGTAAGTGTAACATATTATAGTTTTTAAAAGCTATGTTTGCATAGACATTGAAATCAAGGCCTTGCTCTTTAATTACACAGATGAGGACTTTTCCAATTAATAAAACTTAAATTTATGGAATTCTAAACCTCAATACTAATTTGAATTCAATAGCAGGACTAGCTACTATGTAGTGCTTGTTTAAATGTATGCATGTGTATCTATGAAAAGCAATTGAAAGTAAAAAAAAAAACATCATGGTTATTTCAATGGCGCGCCGCTTAGTATGGGGGGAGTGTAATTCATTCAATGCTCACATACAATAGAGTTATAGATTAGATGCAGACACACACACCCACACACATTAGAGTTATATATTAGATTTTTTAACTTGAAATGGTTAGCAATATATTTCTATGGGATTTAAAACTAGATGAAGACATATAGGAATATTAGAAACAAATACTATTGGGTTTGTTAGTGTCAGTCTTTCCAGCCTTCCTCCAGTGATCAAATGTGCTCTTACAAAGTGATTTTGAAGTGTCAAGGTCAAATTTTGTCATTTCAGTGAGTCTTCAAGCAAAATTTGGTCATTAGGCAT
>APFE030494365.1:56617-72195 GCA_000404065.3 Pinus taeda | reverse complement strand
AACAAGTACAATCAACTCCACTCATGATTGACAACACCTCTACAATAAAGTTGGCCAAGAACCCAAAGTTCCATGATCGAACAAAGCACATCAATACTAAATATCATTTGATTTGACATCATGTTGAGGCCAAAACAATCCATCTCTGTCATTATTCCACAAATGATCAAATTGCAGACATCTTCACCAAAGCGCTTGGAAGAGAAAATCTTGAACGATTCAAAATAATGCTTGGACTCACCAACATCCCTTCAGATTAACGGGGGGAATGTTGACACCTAATCCTTGTGATTGGGTAAATATAGGTAAATAAATAAATGAGAAATGTGAACAGTCATCGGGAGATGAACTGAACAGTCTCTCCCTCATGTATATAACAGACCTACCTGATTGAATGAATATACGAATCAGTTTTTTCTTAATGGAGTTACTGCTTGGCCTGACAGTTCCGTTGCACTGCTCTAGCTTCCGCTTCCTTCTCCTCATTGAGTAATCAACCTAAAACAAAGAAAAGGAAATACAACAAAGCACATAACCAGAAACAACAATGAACTACTTACTCACAAAGTCAAGAAGTCATGAGCTATCAAGTACATTACATACAAGACATAGGAAAACATCATTGATTGCATCAATAATGAAATAAGAGTTATCTTACAACCAAAGTCTTGACATCATAAGCCTTCTCAGAAGGGTCCAACCAGCCTCTTCTTCAAGCATTCACTCTTTGGAGATGGATCTCCCAACATACAAGAGCTCTCTCACTCATAAGTTTTACACAAGATTAAGGGCACTTCACAACCTTCCACAAGCCATCAACAATTCCACACTTGCCACACTCACACCAGCTATCTTAGCAAACTCACAAAACACTAACAACACTGCTCAACTAGCCAAGTATCAGAAACTCTAGCAATGCATAGCAATGGTTAGATTTTAAATAAGAGAAGGAGTCTCCATGAAAAGTGGAAAGGAGAGTTTATCATCAAGGAAGGTAGCACAATTGATGGAACTTCCACACCAGGGAAGGAAGGGCGACATAAACAATGCAAAAAACCAGGTCTGGAGTCATCTGGAAGGCCGACTGTTGGAACAAATTCACCCAATCTGGATCATCGTGGGCACATAACTGATCTTCAGCATTGACATCGCTAGTGATCAATGCAGCTAGTCAGATCATCGCTGAAGAGACCACATAGCCCCGTGCTAGTGCATAAAATTGGGCCATCATGGGAATCAGATGTACTTCTGCATTGGCAGCACAGATGGACAGTTTATGAGTGCCTTTCAGTGCATATATTAAGCCCATATCTACGATGAGGAAGATAACTTAGAAAAAGTGGGTCAATTTGCAGCATAGGGGAGTATTTGTCCAACATGAGCGTATTTGACTTGGACACATGGCACAGTGAAAGGACCGAAAGTGAAGGCAATGATAAATTACTGTGTAACAGATGCCCCCTAAAGTATGAAGCCCGATAGAGTGGGAGGGGTGAAATGCTTTACAAAACAACTGAGCTGGAACACCATCTGGAAGGACCTGTACGCAAGTCGAACTGATATCTCTGAAGTAAATGTAGTCTAGGCATGGTTGCAGCCATCCAAAAAACATACGAAATAGGTTTGTGGTGTGGACACAACCATCCAACTAATGAGACCATGATAATGATAAAGGTATGGTCACAGCCATCCATCAAGACACAGCCATGGTTACAACCATCCATCAATGAGCCATGTAACCAGAAACCAATCCACGCAGTCCGAACATATGTAATCTAAGTTCGGGGTCTTGACCCCATCCGATCACAGTACAAATTTTAACATGCGAATAGATGTGCTGAGGTCGAGCATGATAGAAAGTCGCATGATTACCAGCCAATGATGGAAACTGTTAACAAGCGTGAGAGAAACCACCTATAATGCCAATGGTTCTCAAGGTACTAGCTAGCACAATCCATGGAGTGTGAAAAAGGGAGCTGAAGTCGAACACTCGTGGAATCACCCAATCGATGACCAATGATGAAAGTCGACTGTCAGGTGCGAAGAACTTGCCACTGAGCCATGCAAGCTCTAAGGTACCAAAGGGGATCTCTAGATCAATTTCCTAGATAATGAGCTAATGTCGACAGGAGACGACCCATCGCAGGAGGGCCATAATGTTTCCCCCATCAACAAAATGAGATGAGGAACAAGAGGTATATGGTGAAACAGAGTATCAGAGAAGGAGACAGAGGTGTAAATTGTAGAAGGATTATACTCTTGAACATGTTGGCGACACGACTCCGGAGGGTGGCAGCATTAAAGTACTAAGGGATCAAAGGCTTGATGACAACAACGTGAATCATATGGAATGAGGCTAAATGACAACCCAACCCACGGAAGGGTAAATGACAATGTATGGATATCCCAACCCGACAAGAAGCAAAAGTGTCGATGTTCAAGAGTGACTTACTGCCATAGACAATCAATGATAAACCTGCTATTGAATCCAACCTAGTAATAGTTTAACGAGCCCTAGGGAGGAGAAGCTTGAGTCTCATCATGGTGACGAGTCCAATGTCATTAGGGTTTAATGAGTCCGACATAGGTAAAAATCAAAGTCTTTTTCATGTCTAGAGAGTTTCAAAAAGGCACCGAAAAGAAAACTCCAGGGGGGTCCTTTTTCGTATATTTGTGTCTTTCGAGCCTGAAAAAGTATAAAACGATACTCGAAAGAGCTGCTCGACCATTACGATCAAGGAGCACTTTTCATGATTAGTGACTTCGACCTAAAAAAGTAAAAAAGCGACCGAAATCATGTCGTTTCGTAACCAATAATGAGCTTGAAACGACAAAGGCTCGACAATCTTTTCATTTTTAGACAGTCGGAAAAGAGCTTAAAGGCGACCGCGTCTTATTTACTTTTAATGAGTCAAGAGGAACAACTCGGATATATTTTCATTTTTCAAGTCGGAAATGAGATGAAAGTAGATCTCCATTTTTATTCTCTTTAACGAGTCAAAAAGGGAAAAATACTCGGCAATCTTTTCATATTTTACGAGTCAGAAAAGAGCTTAAAGGTGACTCGTCCTAGAAGAACGAGTGGTGTAAAGGGTAGCAACTGGTTCCGGCAATGGTGGAACTACTCAAAACATGTAATGGTCAAGAGGCTGGCTAATAAAACCATTCATTGATGCAGTTGCTCAGGAAGGAAAAACAACCAAGTGAAAGCATATGATTGGCCAAAGGGATGGTGGCAATGGAATGAAACAACCAAGGCTCATCTAGCATAATTTAGCAGATAAATGGCAATCACAAGATGTAAATCAGGTATGGGTTCATTTTTACACAAGCTTGAACCATGGAGAACTCTGCTTGGATTTGGTTTCATGTTTACACAAGCTTGAAACGAAAAACTATGCTTGTTATGAGTTTGCATGCCCCCAGCATAATGATGCAAATCGAGGTACATGCCCCCAAGCCTCATTGCATTCAATGAGGTGGATGGAATGAAGGTTCACTTTCGAGATCTTGGAAAGACTTGACTTGGATTTTACGAGATCTTAATCAAAGACTCGATTTGGAAAGGGAGTTGTTTCATTTTTTAATGAGGTTGGCACAGTAAAAGAACTATCCTCATAATCCTTGTTTCATTTTTTAACGAGGTTGACACAATATCAAGAACTTTCCTCAAGACACCCAATTTCATTTTTTAACGAGGTTGAGACAGGAACAAACTATCCTCATGACTCCTTGTTTCATTTTTTAACAAGCTTGACACAATATTAGGAACTATGATCGAGGATCCTTGTTTCATTTTTTAATGAGACTGACACAAGATCAAACTATCCTCGTCACTCTTGGTTTCATTGGCCATATGAGAACACGACTCTCAAGAGGTCTTCGCGGGATGGAGGAAACACACTCTGGGAGGAATAAATGTCATGAGGCACTAATGATAGATCAGGTTCCAATGCCCCCATTACATGATGTACGAGACCATCTGCATGATCATCAACAAAGGCGGAGATAGAACAGATATCCACATAATTGACCTGTGGCAAGGAAGGTACTGCTTGTGAGCAAGAACCAAGAGGGGATGACAACTGTGCAGGAGGCACCGGGGGAGTAAAGAACGATAATATATCTATGGTCACCATTCTTCCATCGTGTGGAAAACAAACCACACGGAAAAGTGAAGAAATAATTGTCCCCATGGCTTAAACATAGTCACGGCCAAGGGGAAGACTGAAATCTAAAGCACCTTGGACAATCAGTACGTCTATATAGACAGTTTTGCCTCCCAAAGTAATAGGGAACTTCGGAAGGATCACTAGTGGTTGACTGGTTCCTCTGTCAAATGCTAACAGATTCTGTGTGACTCGCACAAGCTGTGGGGAGCCCAAAGCTTGCCAAGTAGTGGAAGGCATAAGACTGACAGATGCACCCTCATCCAAGAATGTGCCAGGTACTGCCTTATCATAGGCATGTACTATAATTTGGAAAGGCACATGGGATGGAAGGCAGAAATTAGTCAAATGACTCCAGTCAAAGGAAACAGTCGAACTACTTGGTGGGGGAATCGTATGATTGCCCCCCTGCTCTACAGGAACCGAAGAGGGACCCTCTTGACCAGCGGGGATAGGAGGGTCATTCTCGGACTCAGGAGAATCTGACGAGATGAGAAGAACATGGGCAGTAGAATCATGATGCTCCTCCAGAACAGAGCAATCAACAGGTGGTGAACCTGAGTTGACACTCTCTCTGACCAATGGTTGGTCTGGAACAGGCTTAGCACAGCCAAGTTCGGAAAGAGGAGGACGGACAAGAGAAGAAGCTAATTCAATCTCTTGGTTGACAGGGAGAGGGTCTAAAGAGAACCTCTGATAACCAATGGGAAGTTGGGGTGAAGAAGCTGTAAGACTTTCCAAAACATTGGAAGCTTTATCCATGAGCGGACAAAGGTGAGGGGGATGGTGGCCTTCACATAGCCTACAGGGGAATCGAATCTTCCCTTTCTACTTATCATTTCCAGTTGAAAAGGTAGCATCGCCACGATCTTTAGAGGATGATGAGGGATGAGTTGGATTGCAAGACCATACTTCTAAGATCATAGGAACGTCAGGACAATCACAAAGATGATGGTCACCCTTGCACAATTTACAAGGAAACTTAACCTTCCGCGGAGGAGTAGAAGGTGTTCCGACCTGGGATGTACTTGGAGCAGTAGCTGCACAAGCGGCCTCATGTTTATCAGACTTCTTCTTAGTCTCCTGGTTACTAGAGGTGAAACTCTCACCAAGCAAAGGAGGAGGGGAGGGGGAAGAAACAGGGGAAGAAGCCGTGGGCTCAACCTTGGAATCATCCTGCCATGGTTCAAACAAAGGAGACACTGGAACAAGAGTCATGACGCTCGGGACCACCGAGGTTGAAGACAACCACACGCGCAAACTGATGGTTAACCAAGGCAAAGACAATGTTGCCATATACAAAGCACCGACATTTCCAAATGAAGGAAATGGACCAGGATTTCCATTTGCGGGAAAACCTTGGCCGGTAGACTCAGGGAATGTTTCCATCGAGAATGAGCCTGAAAAACACTCTTATCACAACCAAGAACTCGAACTTTTACTAGGAATATTTTGTGGGCTGTAAATTTTATGACGCAGGAACAAAACTTGACCTTTTCATCTTTAAAGAATCAAGAAAAGGACCAAAAGATGACTCTAGTCACCTTCGAATATTTAATGAGCCTGAAAGGACAAGCGCTCAGTTGAACCTTTTTCTTTTAGGGAGTCCGAAAAGGAGCAAAAGTGACTACTCTGGAGAACTAGGCAAAATGCTTACCAGACAATCCATAAAATTGCATATACACCTTGGCAGTCATATGAAAACCAAGGACTTTCCATACGACAGTTAATCTTCTCGAATGTTGTGCTCAGTGCGTTACGATTTGTAAGGTGGCAAACACGACTTGCTATGGATAAAGGATGATAAACCTAGTGGGGTCTCCCAATATATACGTGACGGTACGTGGGAGCTCAATTTTGTACTAGACCGCTATTGAGTCAAAAAAGGAGGAATCACCCAACCTTGAGTGAAAACAATAGCGACCAGGTTTAATGACACCAGATCACGTCTCTAGCCTAGACCTCTAAATAATGAGTGTTATGTTCCAATCTTTTGTTAGATTTATTCAGTTCATTTTAAGGTTGATCTTGAATTATGTTTTAGTTTTCAGGCCCTACCTTATGTATATCAAAGAACCTAGGATGTAGCTAGAATGAGTAAAACATCTTCCATTTCAATGAACACCTACCTACAGAAGGGTAGGGAGATCATTCCCAAACCAAGAAAACCAAGACAAGCGAATGCAAACACTACGAACCACAATGCATCAATACACTAATCTCATGATGCATCGATACTACTGATGAAAGATGTAAAATGTGCTTTTCCAATTTTCAAACATGAAAATTCGTAATGCAAATGTACTTTCACTTTCATATCCTAAATGAATGCAAAATTTTCATTTTCTTTTCGTTTTAAATTCAAAGAAGCAAACAAGCAAGTGTGAGCCGATCGATCCAAACAATTGTGATCTATGCTTGGTAGTGAAGAAATCGAATCATCATAAAAATTGGTTCAATAATTGACACTAAAAATAAACCAGCAAGAAAACAAGTAGAGAAAGAGCCTCAAGCAAATCACAAGACAGTTGTGGATGAACCTTGAATAGACAAGTAACCCAATCAAACTGATTCAAGGAACTTGAAATAATGATCTAGGTCACATAAGCAAAAAAAACAAGATTCATTCAACAAAGCTCACAAGAGAGTGCCTTAACCATAAACAATGAAAAACAAGTCATCAAGCAAGGGACTAGTAGGACTGATGGACTCAGGAGGTAGAATTGAGAAAATCAATTCTACAGCAATCAGCGCAGGTAATACATAAGCAACAAGCATTGATAAAGAACAAGTCGTAGCAACAAAGCGATGTCAATGCAAAAGTACACAACTTTCCCGCGATGGTCCAACTTTAGAACCGTCATGACTGTGAAGCATAATTACGCGATGCATAGGATGTTACAAAAGGGTGAGCACGATGAAAATGCAACTGTTAAAATTAAATCTGCAATGATGTTCAAAATAATGACAGGCGAACCAAAACTCCCAAATCAAAAATAGTCAATCCTTCAATCAAATAGGAGTATTTCCCAGATCAACCCAAGAAACTCAGAGGACTGATAACTAATCCCCAAGACTTCAAAAGAGACCAAATTGAAAAATCAAGACAAGAGCAAACAAGAAGAAAACAAAGCCAAAACTCTCCAGCGGAGTCGCCAATTTGTGATGCAGGAAAGTGTTCCCTCTGCGGATAGAGGGAACCCCTCTAGCCCTAGAGTGGTTCTAGTCGCAAACAAGGATAGATCAACAATAGCTTTCCTTAAACAGTTAAAGTTGGAGGCCTACCTCAACCAATGGTCGATGGAGTTCCATTGCTGCTCTAGCTTTCGCTTCCTTCTCCTCAATGAGTAATCAACCTGAAACAAAGCAAAGGAAATACAACAAAGCACATAACCGGAAACAACAATGAACTATTTACACACAAAATCAAGAAGTCATGAGCTATCAAGTACATTACATACAATACATAGGAAAACATCATTGATTGCATCAATAATGAAATAAGAGCAAGCTTACAACGAAAGTCTTGACATCACAAGCCTTCTTAGAAGGGTCTAGCCAGCCTGTTCTTCAAACATTCAGTCTTTGGAGATGGATCTCCCAACATACAAGAGCTCTCTCACTCATGATTTTTACATAGGATTAAGGGCACTTCACAACCTTCCACAAGCCGTCAACAATCCCACACTTGCCACACTCACACAAGCTATCTTAGAAAACTCACAAAACACTAACAACACTGCTCAACTAGGCAACTATCAGAAACTCTAGCAATGCATAGCAATGGTGAGAGTTTAAATAAGAGAAGGAGTATCCATGAAAAGTGGAAAGGAGAGCTTATCATCAAGGAAGGTAGCACAATTGACGGAATTACCACACTAGGGAAGGAAGGGTGACATAAACAATGCCAACAACTAGGTCTGGAGTCATATGGAAGGCCGACTGCTGGAACAAATTTGCCCAATCTGGATCATCGCGGGCACATAACTGATCTTCAGCGCTGACATCGCTAGTGATTAGTGCAGCTAGTCCGATCATCACTGAAGAGACCACATAGCCCCGTGTTGGTGCATAAAATCAGGCCATCACCGGAATTAGATGTACTTCCGTGCTAGAAATGTGGATGGAACGTATATCAACGCCTTTGAGTGCGTATATTAAGCCCATATCTGCGATGAGGCAGATAAATTAGGAAAAGTGGGTCAATTTGTAGCATAGGGGAGCATTTGTTCAACATGAGCATGTTTGACTTGGACACATGACACAGTGAAAGGACCAAAAGTGAAGGTGGTGAGAAATTACTGTTTAACAGTCCCCCACACAAACTATCCCATGGACACACTTGCCTGGTGTTTGTTTACTGTCCCCCACTCAAACAGTCCACAAAACGCCTAGTGTTTGGTTTACTTTATTTTTTCCCACGCAAACAGTGCACAAAACACTTGGTGTTTGGTTCATTGTTCCACGCAAAACCTCTTCTCCTCTGATGTCAAGCGAATAACAGACAAAAGTATAATTCTCCCACGGTTTTTCCTCTTTTTGTTTTTCCCCCTCTCCCGTAAGAGATCTCTTGTGAATAAAGAATGTTAAGGGCGGTTATCAAGAAATAAAACCTAACTGAAATGGTTAAAGATAAAATTTATTAATAATATTCTATTCATATTGAAATGGCAAAATAAGAATATTTTATTTTACTTAAGTTTTTATATGAGTATTTACGATAGGGATATTACATACTCACCCCTTAATAGGAACAGCATCCTTGGTGTTCATCTCTTGTTGGAATTTTAGATTTTACTCATGATATAACCATCTAAACCGCAAAAAAAGTGATCCTTCCTCTTTAAAATCAAAGATTTCATTCCAAGAAATGACAATAAACAAAAATTGTAATGTTATAACATAAGAAAAATCAATAGTCATAAGCATTTATAACTGCAAAAATATGCAAGTTCTAATTTCCATCACTTGGCCCTTATTCAAGTTTATAATATACAAAAAAAAATCTCGATATCAACTTACCATTACTTACCAACTACTCTTGAAAATCATAAGAACTTTCACGTAAGTATTTTGATAGTGACTGGACAATCCGTCAACCCTCCATGGTAAGTAATTTGCAATGTATGACTTACAAATTCAATCACATTAGTCACAATATTTTGAGTCAAATGAAATACTTTTAACTATCAATCAATTGTGTAATGTTAGATGATATTTAAATCACAATACTTTTACAAGTACTTAGAGAGCACTAACACTAATCATCAAAATGATAAATCACTGCACCGCATGCACATTGTATTAACTCTTACTAAAGACATCCACATAGTACTTCTAAAAGTACCAAAAAAGCACCTATCTCTCTAATCATCAAAATAGTCAATCACTGCATCAAGTGAAAATTGTCTTATCCCCTACTAAGACGTTCACAAGATTGGTAATACAATAAAGGAACTAAAATTCCAATAACTCCTTACTGAACACTAAAATCCTTTTGTGTTAAAATGTGCATGACATCTTTTTACAGTTATATATAAAATTCATTTTTGAGACAACACATAACTAATTAATTAATTTGTTCTCCTACAAAAACCATAGCGGCAAAATAATGCTCCTCCCAACCCATGGGAACTGGTTTCCACAGCCAGATCAAGTCATTTTCACATCCAGGCTGTTATTTGACAAAGGAAATACCAAGTCTAGTATGGAATTCCACTGGCCAAGCAACTCAAGAATTCCATTGACCACATAGGGTCCAATATAAGATTCCTCTTAGTAGCGTCTTGCCCATTCCTCTGACAGCGTCCCGTTTATGAGGAATTTTGGGCCTCCTCCAACAAGCTCCAAATTAATAAAGTTGCCTCAGGCTTTTTACCCTCTTCACCATCTTGGCAAACTCTTTTCCCTTACTGAGATAATTGATCTCTAGGGAGAGGAAATTCAGGTAGGCAAGTACCATCAACCTGTTTGGGCATGCAATTGCCATCAACCCAAGGCCGTATAAACTTTCAAAACTATTTGCAAATGTATGGCATGTTAAATTTCTCTTTTATCACTCTTCCACAAACTAATTTACATAATGAACCATATGAACATTATCATTAACAAAATAAACATGCGTGTATACCATGCATTTACACTTACCCTCAACATGGGTCCACAACATCTAGATTGATAGAAAACATAACTAATATACATGTTGTATGCATTCTGATTTTCCAAATAACACAATCATGCATATCATATAACATTATGCTTTCTCATTTATGGTTGCAATGTGATTTTACCTTGACAAGTTTTCTTGCAGCCATTAATCTGCCACTACTTAATCCCATTAGCAACGTTAGTCATAAATATGCATCATTTAAGAAGTATATACTTTCAAAATCATTTTAGTTTGAGGCACAATACTGTCATGCATAAAAGTATATGCAAATATTCATTAATGTGTAAATCCCAATGATAGTTGAGGTAACAATCTAAACATTTCCAATTTCCCACAATGTATTGCCATCAACAGACCAATACATGAAGTAACTACCATAATTACTTGTTTGCGAATTGTAATAAGCTTAAATCAAATTCATTCACACCTATAAGTTCTATTAGTTAGTCATACAACATTAACCAATCACAACTACCAATCATCTTAATGCAACCATGGCAAAACTTAATCAACAATTAGTTATTACAATCAAGTCTCACTAATTGACTTATTGTATATTTTCAATATCTAAAGGGGTTCTTCTAATGTCCTTTTAAAACATTTTTCCATCCTATTCAAAGATGTTCCCCATATTTTACATTCATGCATTCACTCATTAAAAGTAGCGTACTATTGAAGGATCTTCCCCATATTTTGCATTCATGAATTCACTCCTTAAAATCCATCCTCGTTAAATGTCTCATTAATATTTCCATATTTGAAAAATTTGGTAGTTGATTGTTACTTTCCTTAGTGACTGTTCACGATTTTTCATAAGTGTGACAGAGGTTTTATTGTTTTTTATCCTCATCATGATTCAAATGTCGTGAACATAGTTTTGCAACAAACTTTATTACTTACTATTCAATGCAGTTATAAACATCTATATTGTTAGACTCATACTTGAGTTGATGCTTACTAGTAACATACCTCAATTTCCTTTCTCCTTAAAAATTCCCAAAGGCGTCAGCGTTGCAACCTTTAGCTTTGATACCACTTGTAACATACCTTGGTAACCTCACATGAAAATGCAGGGAGTTAGAATTTTTTATACACAAATTACCCATAAGTAATTATACAAATCACTATTCCACATTCATCATTAACCATTAAATAGAATGTTCATTAGTACATAAAGTAACTTTCAATAGAAGAGAGTAAGTTGCATAACCATTAACAACCATTGTTGTAGTACTATTGTGGTATATTAACATAAATTGTCTTATGAACCTTGCATCCATTTCATGATTCCCTTAACCAAATTAATTTATCACATACTTGACATTATGATTATCACATCATATAAGAAATCAACATCATCAAGGAATCAACATTATCAAACTGACACAATAATAAATCACGTCGTTGAACATAGATATACCCTGGAAACCTCGTAGGGTGAAAACCAACAAACATTTAATTTTATTATTAAACGCTTGTGAGGGCTTTCACCCCTCACTCAATGGCTTATAAGGGATTCCATCCCTTATCCATTGTATAAAATATTACAATGAAATATCATTAAAATGCCACATAACTAGCTAAAAGCTTTTACATTTTCATGAAACCCTTTACCTACATATAACCACTCTCTACATCCTTGTGGCATGATTGTTTTATCAATGTACGATACTACAACTCATACTCATGAGCATGGACTGTTAGTTCTTTATTGTTAAGAAATTTACTGCATAACATAAATAATTACTAGAGAGGAATAAATATAAAAATAACCAGCAACAACCATAAACACATAAACACAAATGTTTATCCAGGAAAACCCTAAATCTGGGGAAAAACCCAACCTAATAAGATCTCATTAGCAATGGCAAAAACCCTAGCCAATCCGACCAAGTGAGCCTTCATTGCTCACCTCCAGGTCTTGCATTACAATGAAGTCCTTCTAGCCTTTTATAAGCTCCATTACATATAATACCATGGGCAAAATATTATGGGTCAACAATACCATGTACCCCAAAACCATCACTATTTAACCTAGGAAACTTTAACTCTATCCCGAGTCAAGTTTACCTAACATTTATCTACCACAATGTTAAACATCATTTTTTCTTCAGCACAAATCGTCATTGTTTCCTTTCATTGTTGTCGTCAACAAGCTTTGGCAACAAGATTAGATACAATATTCATCAATCAATAATCAGTCTCTAAAAGTGATCTTTTAACATCTACTCATATGCATGAGTTATAAAATATAATATCACAACATGCTTCTTCTAACAACGTTGTGAATGTATAAACAAATAACTATCAAGCATGTCATAATAATTAACTCGTACATTTATTCAAGTAAATACTTGTTTTACTTTCCACAATACTTATTCACACTAATGCATATTTCTCTTTAAAAGATCTAACCCAATAGCTCTACAAATCCATGTTTCTCTTTAAAATATATAACACAATAGTTATATCTTCATACATGTAATAAACTATTTTTTCTATGCTTTTGCATATGTGTTCTTTTCACATAGTTATTTTTCAAGAACCCAACATAGTTTCTCTATCATTTATGTACAAAGTTATTATGCATTTGTTTCCATGTTTCTTTTGGGCATAAGAACTAAGATAACAATAATGGTAACACTTTATGCACTAAACCATGCAATTAAATCAAACTATCCAATATGCAACACACAAATCCTTTACCTTTTTACTCACCAAAACATGTAACTTTTGCAAACTCTTGCAAAGGAATTAACACAATTAACTTATCTTTCATGCATAAAAAGATATATCCTTTCCAAAGAAAATTCCTATGACTTATATTATCTCTGTGCACTTTATCTATGCATAGGTTATTATATTTTCTCATAACTAACTATTGTTTTTCAAACGAACTCTCTTATCCATGAGAATATTTAACAAATTACCCTCTTTAATCTATATTCACTTCTAGGAAAATGACTATGAAATCCCTTTTTAAGAAAAGAGAATTCATCCTTTATTTTCTTACATAAAATACATATGCATGTTATATAAAGAAGATAAATGTTACTTATCTTTTAATGTTGCAAATATATATAATAGCCATCTTTTTCTATATATAGTAATAACAATCTTTAACTGCATGTAGTAATATATTTTCTCTACCAAGAAAAATATATAATAACAATTTTTATATGCAGTAATATATTTTCTTTATCAAGAAATATATATAATATTCAATATTTATCTACATGTAGTAATATATTTTCCTTACGAGGAAAAATATATGATCACAATCTTGATCTATGTAATATATTTTTTTTACTGAGAACAAAGAAGATATGATCACAATATTTATCTACATGTAGTAATATACTTTTTTAACCAAGAAAAATATATAAAAATCAATCTTTACCTACATGTAGTAATATATTAAATTACCCATATTAAGGTTATTTAAGTAAAAACCATCTTTAGGTTATTGAAGTAAAAACCCTATTTTTTTTATCAAGATGAATATATAATCTTTATCTACATGTAGTAATATATTAAATTATCCATACTAAGGTTACTTAAGTAAAAACCCTCCTTGGGTTATTCAAGTAAAACCCTTCTCTTCTCTGCATTCTACTCATCCATTAGAAGAGAAAAATAGAATTGGAAAGGGTAAAATACTCATTATTTAGTTTGCAATAGTTTAAACCATTAAAAACTAAAAACATAAAAACTTACCTCTGCATCATAAATTGTCATAACTCTACACCTCAAATTACAAGGCACCATCGAATCCAAGACAATTGCCATTGTGAATAACTGTGGTGTTTGTTGTCAGTCCCATGGTGTTTGTTTATAGTCCCAGTGTAAAAAGTCCCATGGACATGCCTACTTGGTGTTTTTTTTACTGTCCCCCACTCAAACAGTCCACACAACACCTGGTGTTTGGTTTACTTTACTGTTTCCCACGCAAACATTGCACACAACGTCTGGTGTTCGGTTCATTGTCCCACGCAAAACCTCTTCTCCTCTGATGTCGAGTGAATGACAAACACAAGTATAATTCCCCCACTGTTTTTCCTCTTTTTGTTTTCCCCCCTCTCCTGTAAGACATCTCCCGTGAATAAAGAATGTTAAGGGCGGTTATCAAGAAGTGAAACCTAACTGAAACGGTTAAAGATAAAGTTTATTAATAATATTCTATTCATATTGAAATTGCAAATAAGAATATTTTATTTTACTTAAGTTTTTACATGAGTATTTACGATAGGGATATTACACTGAGATCTAATGTGGTTGTACACGAGGCACTCTAAGAGGAAGTGGTTTTCATCCTCGATGTCCATATTCTCACAGAGATGGCAGATCCTTTCCATCCATGGTGTTTTAGGAACTGCCCAACGACTTTCACTATGGAGCTCATGAGAGTTCGTTCTAATCTTTGATATATTAATTTTCTTCTTTGAGCTAGTTAAAATAGAGAGATACTTTTGATATTTTAGGGTGGGGTTGATGACCTTCTTATAATAACTTAATTTTCTTTTCATCATTCTCGCTGATCTCCCAATATTTTCACCAGGCCCTTGTGTCTTTATACCACCGCCGTTTGAGCCTTACGTGGTTTTACATGGAATTTAAAGCTAGGTTAGGAAGTCTATGATCTCCTATGTTATTGAGTTTGTGCTTATACAACAGAAGCCTAATCATAGCTAGGCTCTAGATAGGGGAATGACCTAATTCTATAAGGATAATAGGATAGGGTGTATTGCTTTTAATTTCCAGGTTATATGTTATAAAATGCTTCTGGATTTGCTCAATCTTTCTCCAGGATTCTCTAGAGATGCTGCAACCCCAAACCTCACATCCATATAATATAACAAGGGTGACTAAAGTTTCAAAGAGGAACTTCTTTGTATCCCACATTATGAGGTTTTTAATAGTATATAAAAAAGTCAAAGCTTGAGATTTATTTCCAAAGTAATTATGTCATTTTTCCCATTTAATTAAATTCATTAATTTTAAAAAATCATATGAACAAGTGTCATATCAAATGAGTTATGGTTTTTGGTATGTGGTATTGATGAGCCATGATATTGGCTGATGGTATTGTAACCAAACCTATTTTCAAATTAAGAATTTCTATGATGTAGTATTGATAAGCCTTGATATTAGCCCATGATATTGTAACAAATCCCATTTACAAATTAAAAATCTCTATAATAAAGTGAGAATGAACTCTATGGTTAAGAATATATATATAT
>APFE030494365.1:25035-51802 GCA_000404065.3 Pinus taeda | reverse complement strand
GTGCTCAAACTATTGGAGGAGAAAAAATTATATGCAAAAACCTCCAAATGTTTCTTTGGAGTACAAGAGGTGGAATATATGGGTCATATTATATCTCATGAATATGTTAAGGTAGACCCTATAAAAATTAAAACCATTAAGGAATGGAAAATCCCTGTTCAAAATAGGTAGAAGAAATGCTAAAAATAGCATTGCTATAAATAGCATTTAGGATATACTTCAACTCTGTTGGAAATAGAAAAAGATAGAAATGCTAAAAATAACATTGCTATGAATAGTATTTTTGGATAGATTCCAATTTTAATTAGTCCCTGAATTAAAAATGAGAAGTAAAATTCAAATTTAGTCTCACTAGCTATTTGAAAATTAATTAATTAATTAATATTGAGTTAATTAGTTGGAGAAAATCAAACATGAAGTCTATGTGAAGACATGCAATAGTTTTCCCTTTGATTGAGGAAGTTATCCATCAATTAAGGAGATCAGGATGAGTTGTACTTTGAGTTGTAATTACTTAGCTCAGTTAACTGAGTTAAGTCTGACTAGATTAGTTCCAACAGTTTGTGCAATTGATTGTGAGTTCAGTTAGTTAATGCATGCATGCATGCAACTAGTGTTCTCCAGATAACTGAATATTCTCTCTTATATAACTCATGCATGTCAGTTCAGAGAAAGACCCAATTGAGATTAAAGACAACGACAATGTACTATTAGTTGAAGGAATTTTCCAATATAGGAAACTCATCAATGCAGAAGGAATTATCTCCTCCAAGATTGTGCAATTATTTTAGAGGTCAGTGTTGTGTGTGAGGTCATAATCACATAGGTTGCAACTGGAGGACCCAGGAGAAACTGCACAACAAAATAGGAGGCTTGGAGGACTAAAGGAAGACATATGTGTTGTATATTATCTCTATGAGTAGCATTGAGGGATTGTACTGAGATATGGATAGCTTGTGAGCTAAATCTTTCTAAAATCTAGACATATTTCCACTTGTATAATAATACAGAGATTGGGGTTTTAGGCTGAGACTTTCCCCAGAGTATTCTTCTATGTTCATGTGTTATTGATTTCTTCTTCTATGTTATACGTGTTCTGATTAATCTTGCTCAAATTGATTAACCTTCTGTCACGTGGAATGAGTCGATCTTGTAGACAAGATAGACCTTCCTAGAATCTAATGAAGACCTAATGACAAACAAACCAACCAGACACTATCTTTCTCTAAATGCGCTTTATAAATAAT
Source organism: Pinus taeda (assembly GCA_000404065.3). NCBI lineage: Eukaryota > Viridiplantae > Streptophyta > Pinopsida > Pinales > Pinaceae > Pinus > Pinus taeda. The sequence goes on along the minus strand of APFE030494365.1, from coordinate 50,555 downwards.
GGCAAACAAATGTGTTTAAGGACTACCTCATGTCCAACGCAAGTTTGGAGATGCCTTCGCTCCTTTGATCCAAGTAAGTTCCTTTGTCGCAAACCTGCAAACACAAACAAGGCAAACGATTAAATAGCACTTGAATAACCAGTATTATAAAACATATTCAACATGGAAGTCAAGGAGTCCATGAAACAAATAACATGAGATACTTGTTGAGAAAAATGAGTTTGATTTTATTAATTCAAAAGGAGAAGAACTTTAGAACCTTTGCCTTGACGCTGTACAAGCTCCTCCTAGGGTCCAACAAGAAGTCTCCTCTATGTTGACAAGCTTCACTCACTCCCCAATGAAGCCAAAAAGGTATGTGATCTCTCCTCTTAAGCTCAAATAGGAAGTCTTGATTTCACTAGCATTTACCCTCAAAAGTTTAGCTTCTAACCTCTTTAGCCACTAACCCAATGCCTCAATTTATAGTGCAATGGAGGGCAGTTACTAGGTCCTCCTTCAAAGGGATAGAATCCTCTTTCAAAGGGATAGCTCCTCCTAACAAGGGATTAGCTCCTTCTCTTTTGGGATGCATGAACCACTTGGAGCGAACAATCCATGTCAAAATTCCTTCTAGAAACCTCTAGAATTAACCCAAAGTGAGGTTTTAAGATAAAAATTGTGCCTTTTGACTTTCACAGGGGTACACACCCTCCCTTTTACATACAGAGCGTATAAGTACACAGGTATTCTAAACAAAAGGTGCGGGCCCGGAGGTAAATGTGAGAGAAAGTGCGGAACCAGAGTTACATTGCCTTTTGATGTCTTTCTCTCATTTCCAAAGCTTGTTTTGAAGAGCTGAGGTCTGAGACTTTCTTAGGAGGCTAGTATAGGTGGTGATAGACCCATACCGACTGTAAATAATCAAGGTGACGATATTTTTGTGTAACGTATGGAAATAAATCTATCTAAATATACCATATTCTTTTTCAATACTCATCTAGCAGTGCAAAAAAATATTTCTACTATCCTAGGATTCCGGAGAGGCAGTCTGCCCTCAAGGCACCTGGGAGCTCCTCTAGCGGATAGACCCTAGCAAAAACTCCATGGGGAAAATATCTTAGCAAGCTTGGAGAAAAGATGCCATCACTTGACCCACATGGCCCTTAATTTTGCTGGCAGGCTAGTATTAACCGAAGCAATTCTCCAGGCTATTCCTCGATATCTTCTCTCCATAATTCCTGCCCCCAAAGGTGTCCTTTAGCAAATAAGAACTATTCAGAGAACCTTCTTATGGTCTGGAAATTCTAAGAGGAAAAAGTGGGCACTAGTGGCATGGAACAAAATATGTAAACCCAAACAATTGGGTGGATTAAACTTGCAAGACCCATCCACAATCAACAGGGCCTACGGTGCCAAGTTGTGGTGGAGATGGCTGAAGGAACCCAATATGCCTTGGGCTAGACATTGGAAGGAAAAATATGCTCCAAGGCATAGCACCTAGCACCTGATCAAGATGCAAGAGCATCCAGAAGGCTCGCCAATATGGAACCTAGCAAGTAAAACCGACACATTGTACAGGAGAATAGCTTCTGGGAAATTCGAAATGGAGTAACTGCCTTTTTTTGGGAGGATGCCTGGCAACAACTCCCCAAGCTGGAAAGGCCTGAGTTTGGAGGTCTTCAGAGAAGCTTCCAGGAGCTCGGAAGATTGACAGTGAATAGCTATTGGAATCCCAATAATAGGGATCAAGAATGGAGAACTTGGGACATTAATGAAACAGAGTACAGGGCCGATGCAGAAATTGACATCAGGAACTTGCAAGCACTGTTAAACAAAAGAAGAATCAAGATTGCGGATGACAATGACCAATTAAGGTGGGGAGAGCAAGGAGGGGGAAATTTTACGCTTAAAGAAGCTATAAAATTCATTGAAGATGCGGGGCATGAAGAAAAAGTCAAATGGAGCGACAAAGTTTGGGATTCACAGTTCTGGCCGAAAATTAAAACCTTCCTTTGGCTCCTAATGCCAGGAAGACTCTTACTTGGGAAAATCTCTGAAAGAAAGGGTTTTGTGGCCCGTCAAGATGCCCCATGTGTGGTAAGGAGGAAGAAACAATGAATTATTTCTTCAACACATGTGATTTGGCAGACCTTCTGTGGAAGTGGGTGGAAACTACCCTGCAACAAACAGACAGAACAAGAGAATCCATTCAAGAAACCATCAAGAAGTGGCGAGGAAATTTCTCCAACAATCAAATGGTTAACATTATTTGGAAGACCATGCCAGGTTTCATTACATGGTCAATTTGGAAGGAAAGGAATAGAAGAGTTTTCTTAAACGAAATTAGAAATATAAATCACTCCATAGATATCATTATACAAAATATCAGGCAATTGGTGCTTGTTAAAGGAAAACCAAAACAAGACACTAAAGTATCAACAAGGGAAGCACATATCTTGAAAGATTTCAACCTGGATATAGGCACCCGCGTCACTGCTGTGAACCACCAACAGGAAATAAACACCACTTTAACCATCTGGAAACGTCCACCTTCAGGCTTCCTGAAACTAAATTTTGATGGTGCCTCTCAGAGAAATCTTGGTTTGGCCGACATCGGAGGCATTCTCAGGAGAAGCGAAGGAGAAATTCAATACATCTATAGCAAAGCCTTAGGGGAAGCAACCAATAATGAGATGGAGTTCACATCATTGGAACAGGGACTAAGAATTCTTCGGAAATTACAGGTGGATGCAGCAGTGATTGAAGGGGACTCTCAACTCGCAATCACAGTGGTGAGGAGGTTGTATGCAGGAGCTAAAACTAGCAACGTCATTCAACATTAGAGACTAGCAAAGGTGACAGAGAACATTGCAGAGCACCTTTTGAGTTTGAATGGGTTACTCTTTCAGACAGTTCGTTGCAAAGCCAATTCAGTTGCAGATCATCTGGCGAATTATGGTATAGAGAACCCCACCATCATCATGGACAACTATTGCCAGGATGTCACCTACCCAGAAGTACGAGACAAGTGTACTCTGCTCTCGAGGCAGGATATGGTTAACGATAGATAAGGCCCAAGGGACGACGATCTTGGCAGGCATTGGGATATGATTAACATCAATCGTATTGAGAAGGGAATTAATGGTCGGCAGAGGAATGAAGGACATGCAGGAAATGGGCATTCAATGCGCAGGCAGGCGGGAGTCACTCCCTTTAGATCCATGAACGAAAAGTATGAGTGCAGACGGCCACCATTTAAAAGTATGGACACCTGGCACTCATCGGAGGGATGTAAGCGAGGAAACCTTAATAACAATACTCCGATACGTCATCGAAAATATGATTCATGAAGCAAGGATAATTATGAAAGGATTTGCGGTCAAAGGATGAAAAGATGGTATGCAGCAAGTGATTCACTCACTTGTTTCCCTATATCTCCAGACCCTAGCAATGCTAGAGTCACAATGCATTCGCTTATTCTGCAGAGACTCTTCTTCTCGGCCCTCAGAATACGGTGTAGCTCGGGGCTTACTATCAGGAAAATGGCAGGCGAAGGTAGCAGGAATGCGTCTGCCAACAGGGATCTCAAGCAAGCTAGGGAAACTTATGAGATGAGGGCCTATCAGAAGGAAAAATGTAAGATTGAGGAGCTAAAGGCTATAGTGGTGGAGGAAGAGGAGAATTTCGAAGACCATGAGATTGAGAAGGATATGGAATGGGTTCTCGACCCTGGAACACCTTCAACCCGGGCCACCCAATACGTCCGCACGCAGGCATAAATGTGGCGGATGACGTTGATGTTGGCAAAAGCCATAAGCATGCAGGGAGATTATATCAGCCAGGCTCGACAAGCTCAGCATGCTATTGCCGCAACTTCTGTGGAGCATGAGGCGATCTTAGAAGGCTTGGACTTCAAAATCAGCAGTTTGGAGCAGCAATTAGATAGCATTTCCAAAAAGCTCACAGTCTTGATCAGCCTGCTGCAACGCTCAATCTGTCAGGAAGTTGCAGGTGCTGGGGATCGGGCAAAAGGAAAAACCGGGCACAAGTCAGGGAACGCACTCCTTGCTTCCTCAGGCTGGCAGAGCCAAGGCCACGACTGGTGAGGAATCCCCCAAGAACTATATTGTTCTCGAAATGTGATGGTTTCTACTGCAAGCACTAGATCAGTCCCTAGGTCAGGGGACTACTCTCTAGATCACTGCGTTTTGTCAGTTTTTGGTTTTTTGTTGCTCTGTGTGAGCCTTGGACTGGGTTATACCATGGTTTTGATGTCTCTCGTTTGTTCCACTCTTTGTCTTTTTGGTCATGATGGCTAGTATTAGAACTAGGAAAGTTGTCTTATGTCTGCACGAGCACACCTTTTGTAAATTTGTATTATTATCGTAATATAAAAGGCTGATTCACACGAAAAAAAATTAATTTCTCTTTTAAATTTTTAAAAATATATGATAAATATTGTAATAACTTTATTAAATAATTATATAATAAATATTTTTAATAGCTTTATTTATTAAAATAAAATTTATAAAATTTCCAATGTTTATAAAATGTTCATTTGAAAGCAATTCATCCACTGCCTTTCCTTTCAATCTCTTTAGAATAACAGTGTGAAGAGTTTTCAGTTAGGGTAAAATTAGAAGCATTTATATCCAGTGAATTAATCCAAACATAAAAATAAATACAATGGTATACTTATAATAAGTGTAATTATGGTAAGAAAATACAAGTAATAAAAAGTAAATTTTATTATTGATTTTTTTTTGGTGTTTGGAATAGATTTCTAAAAAATCTCACTATTGTAAAGACGTAAAAAACAAAAAATAACTCATGTTTTACAACAGAACAACAATAAACTCTATAAATAGTATTTTGTTTAATTAAAATTTTAATTTATCAAATTTCAAAATATTTTCAAAATTTACCATCTAAATAAAATAACGCTCTTGTTTATCAAATTTCAAAATATTTCTATAATTTATCACCAAATACCTTCTCTCAACTTCTTGTGGATCGTAAGTCTGAAACTGAGATGGCCAACTTTTTCCGAGGAAAAAACCCTCGTCTGCTTTAGGCATCAATGTGCACGTGACTATCCCTTCTTTATTCAGTTTGCTAACTAAGCTCGCGAATTTGCTTTCCATTTCACGAGCGACCTTATCACTGCGAACAATTGCGGTCTGTCCACCCTCAGGAGGTGCAATCTCGCAGAAGAAAAATAGCTTCGATGGAAATTCTGTCATCTGCATGAGGCAAACAATTAATTAATGTAAGCTGCATGCATACAATTAATTAGTGTAAGATGCTGTAGTATTCAAAGAAATTTGATAATCGCTGCACGTTGTTTTTTATTTTGGTTTTTTAACTGGTTTCCGTTGTAATATGATTGCACACTGAATTTTAGTTTGAAAAAGGTTGATCTGGAGCATTTAAATTGTCAAAATTCTTTGAACTTAAGTAGATTGATTCCTCACCTATTTGAAAAAAAAAAACCATATAATACCAAAGCCATTTCATGGTGGAAAAAGGTGTCCTGATCAAGGGGAGCTTCATTTGCAGTCCACACTCTTCCTCCAATATAATTTCGAAGGGCAGATCCCTCATACGACTTCTCCTCCCATCAGATGCAGATTTTATACCTTTAAAGCCTCTGAAAAGCAGAGCCCCGGTCTCCTGCAACTCCTTCTGAAACCACTCTTTCTCCTTCCTTATAGACTCCAAAACTCTTCATCATGGGAATAACAACATTGCTCATGAGCTACTACAGGCGTGATAACTTTGGGGAACAAGCTACCATTATCAATTTTCTTTTGCTCTGGAATTTTACCCTCCCTCATATTCACCGGGGCCATTATTTCTTCAATATTCAAGATTCTCAAATAAGGAAGCACAGAAAGATATTGGGTACGTAGTTGGAGGCCTCTATTTATACGCAGGTACAGGCATTAAAGCCGCTTGTTCCGGTGGAAGTATGGCGGTCTTGAAGTGTACATGCGTGCGTGAAGCGAGGGGTGTCGACCTACTAGGGCTACATATCAGACTCTGGTGATCTTGCACGGTCAATATTAGATTTTGGAAAAATATTTATTTTCAAATGTGATGTATTTAAAGATATCAGAGAAGATAATTGGAATAATAAGGGACTAATGGTTTTTTGGCATTGTTTTTTAAGTGAGGCTATTGTTGGAAGGTAAAGCCAGTGCATCATCAATTTGACCAAAAAAAAAGATTGAATTGCAAAAGAGGAAAAACAAGAAACTAATAGTCCCATAAACTATTTTTAGTCTCATGAACATTAAAATATCATTTCATTTTCCAATCATAAAAAGTTTTTAGATTAAAGTATCATTTCATTTCCCAATTACGAACATTAAAATATCATTTCATTTCTTAATCATAAAAAGTTTTTACGTTAAAATATCATTTTATTTCCCAATAATAAACATTAAAATATGATTTCATTTCCTAATCATTAAAATATTCTAATTTAAAATATCATTCCATTTCCCAATCATTAAAAAATAAAAAATAGAGGGGGGGAGAGAGAGAGAGAACGAGAGTGCGAGGAGGAGAGGGAGAGAGAACGAGAGCGCGAGGGGGAGAGGGAGAGTGAACGAGAGCGCGAGGGGGAGAATGAGAGAGTGAGAGTGAAAAGGGGAGAGAGAGAGAGAGAGAGAGAGAGAGTGAGCGAGAGAGAGTGCGAGAGAGAGGGAGAGATAGAGAGAGCGAGAGGGAGAGAGGGAAAGAGGGAGAGAGGGAGGGAGAGAGGGAGAGAGAGTGAGAGGGAGAGAGAGAGCGAGAGGGGGGGAGAGAGAGAGAGGGAAAGAGGGCGAGGGAGAGAGAGGGCAAGGGAGGGAGAGAGAGAGAGAGAGAGGGAGAGAGGGCGAGGGAGAGAGAGAAAGCGAGAGAGAGACAGAGGGCGAGGGAGAGAGAAAGTGGGGAGAGAGAGAGAGGGGAGAGGGAGAGACAAAGATAGAGACAAAGAGAGTGAGGGAGAGAGAGAGAGAGAGGGCGAGAGAGAGAGAGAGAGAGAGAGAGAGAGAGAGAGGAAACTATACCTGCCTCAAAACCATCATACTAGTCATAGCATGCTCATGGAAATCAATGGAAACTATTGGGTGCCAATGTCTCACAATGTCCCTACTCATAAAGCACTCTACAAGCATATTTCTACATGTTCCAATTTCTTTCACTGTTGCTGCTAATTCTTGCAGTCGATTGCAGCCATTCAACCAAGCATTTCCATGCTTCTTGTACCAAGCACATATCTTCCATTAGATTAAAATAAATTCACATCATACCTCATTGGTAACTAGTCAATAAGGTACATTTGCAATCATGTTCGCTTCCTGTCACAAAATGTCAAACTAGCATATTTGACCAAATCAACATGTATGAAAATATCACATCAGGTTAGCTCAAAACGTAACCATCAAAATCATAAATCACATGTAATCATCATAGACCATAGTCATAAATCATATGCATAATAAAACGGAAATACAATGTTTATACTTATCCTTTCATCAGTCCTTAGCTTCTACCTTTGTCCTTATTCTGTAGACACTCAAGATCAGTTTCCACACTCGAAAATCACCCAATGTCTTCTCCTCAACCATGTGCACGTACACATAGTGTGCATCACACACATACAATCACACATTGCAGACATCACCATTCAATACATCCACCTACACTTGGCCAAATACACCTACATCCAGTTTACAACACAACACAAATACGTATATAGAGTGCAACACAATGAATGCACATGTCATGATACCATGAATACAAAATGCACATACATAGTACCACATGCTTGCAACACAGCATGTACAACATGCACTCAATCCCAGAGTACACTTGTATCGCATGTACAAAGCACCACCTGCACAACGTGTACACAATTCCTCATGTACACTGCACCATTGTAAAACATGTACACAGTACCGCATGCACAATAGGTACGTGATACCACATGTACACAATGCCACATGCATGAAATGTACACAGCACCACCTGCACATAGTGCTACTTGCACAATGTGTACATAGCACCACATGCACGCAACATCACTTGTACAATCATGCACACAACATCACTTGTACAATGATGCACACAACACCATATGTACATAGCCCCACATGTACGACATGCACACAACACCCCCTGTACATAGCACTGCATATCCAACATGTACATAGCATCATCTATACAGAACATTGTATATCCAACATGCGTAGAGCACCATATGCACACAACACTATATGTACCATCCTATACATAACATTGCATAAACAACATGTACACACACTATATATACACAACATCACATGTGCACACATCATATATGAAACATGTACAACATATACAAGATATGCACAACAATAGTACCACACATCCAAAACCGCACTGTCCTTACCAAGAAACCTTGCTTCCAATGTCTTATCCACGCTTATCCTAACATGTCGTAGACCACATTCCTTTCATTTTTCTAATGTAACCCTCAGTATAAACTATAATTAACATGGAAATAATATAATCACATAACATCAACTCATAACCATATGATACTAACCTTGTATATTTGTCATGACTACTCTTCTCAATTCATTACTCATAGCCAAGAACTTCTTCATGCCATTCACCTGCATATGCAATCTTTCTACTACAAAAATGATTCTTGATGATCTATCAGAAAACAATATGCATACATACATATATATACATGTAAACATCAACATAAAACAATCATGATCCTGTCAGAAAATGACATACATATACATATAAACATCAACATAATCATGATCACAACATAATTGCCAAATATCAAGGTCAAGGTTATGAGAACTTCCTTTATTCATGCAACACATGCAAAACATTAAGAATAGTCATTCAAAATCATAGCCAAGGCATCTGACGCCTCAGATCCATTTACTTTATCTTCATGGTTACCTTTCTCATGACTTTACCACCACCGTCCATTTACCATAATAGACCCAACCAATCCAATCGACTATCATAGTCTTACGTTTTGTTGTGCTTACTCATGCACAGAGCTTCATCTAAGTCTTACATTACTTTTTGGGTACCACATGACTTTCTCCGAGCTCCATTAATTTCCTCTTTTCACAACCAATTCCTAAGACCCTCAAAACAATAAAGGAAAGACTGAGAAGAAAACAAGAAGAAAACCATGGAAAACCAACAATAATACGACACGACAAACAAAGTGGCATGATCATGCACTAGACATAACAAAATTGTAAGTCAAGTGCAAGAAAATCACAAAAGACCAAAAGAACAAGACTAACAACATACACCATGACTCAATCCCCATGGTTCCCAGTGATTCCAAAGGAAATCCCAACCTCAACCTTCTTCAAAATTTTATGGCAGTCTCTTTGCCATGCAATCCCCTGCATCATACTGCCATAAACACATAACTATCAGTGCATAAATAAGCATAACAATACACTAGATACCTTATCTTGTTGTGAAAACCATGTTGCCTTGCAACTGTACACATCCATTCCATCTCTCAAGGGACTCCAATCCCCTTGACAAATCCACTTGTAACTAGAGACTAGCTAATATACCTGTCAGATACATGTCCATGAATATAGCACATATCCACATAATTTCAGACAAAACAAGGTTAAAAAGACTTCCAATGTGCAAAACACTCATTTTTTTGGAAATAGGGTTTCCAAACATAGCCCAAGGGAATTATTGCCCAATTCCTTTCTTTTAGCTTTTTACCTTGTTGCACGACGAGGCTTAGTTTTTTTTTTTTTTTTGTTAGTATGGTTCATGAACACCCTGGTCAGTGAGTGGTCGCTACGTCCACAGAAAAATATAGGCTAATCGCCCCTCAGCCTACTGGCAAGACCTAACCCCTAGGGCTTCGGGAAGAATCAACCCTGTGACCTCCCAATGGTGAGCCACGGTTTTTGACCAACTGAGCTAACCCTTAGGACTATGACGAGACTTAGTTATATAAACACATCAACTATTATCTTGTCATGCTAATACCAAGCATGTTTCTTGCAACTTCTCACATATGTCAACCACATGTTTCAAATATCAAGGCAATATTATCTATCAATTTGAAATAAACCTTTACCAAGACTAACAATCATGTCATAATCCATAGTCAACTCATAGTCATTATACATAACGCTACCACTATCACCTACTACACTCAAGTACATATCAATTGTCTCAACACATATGTATAAGTATAACCATCCTAAAACAATATCATTTGAACACATACTCATATTATGCAATTCATCAAACATTCAACGAACTTGCAACCATACCATGTTAAATAAATCAACTACGCAACACAATCAAACATTCAAGTACCAAATATACGACATAAGCAAACTCATACCTTAATGTATCTCGGGGGAGGCTATCTTGTCTGCACAATTAAGCGAGTTGCATGATAAAACTTCTCCACACATCATCTTAAACATAAATAAGACTATTTTATCCATAACAATAACTAACTAACATGTTCACATCCTAACTCATAAACAATTATTATTAATGCATAGCAATCAGATATGTACGATCGGTCTAGATTAGTACAACACCATATCACAAATATGACAACTCATACCTGAATATTGCAACCATAACAATCTGCATAAGCCAAGCCTAGTTAACATAGTACATATAACATCAAGATCTTCAATGCAATGAACATAACCATCACTCATATGGCTAATCCAAATTACAACATCAAGAGCTCAATGAGATAACCTTATTCATCAAGTTAATAACATATAACAGCAATAAGATATATATCATTCTCATCAACAACATATAACCTAATCACCAAATTATCTAACATAAAAAAATAATAACAATGCATACAACCACATGTTACCATCATTCTTGACTATATGACTCATGTGCATATGACTATGCTAATCAACTATCGTCTGTCATGTACGTAACCATAGTCAAAAGACGGGTACATAAACCTAATTTATATAACCGTAATGCATATAACAATCCTTAACCTACATACGTGCATGCCCAACATAAAATACTTGTATGACGATCTACTCTTACCCCAAAGTCCAATGTTGCAACCTCATTATGATGATTTGCATCTCCTGCTTTATCTCAGCCAACATATTAGCATCATAACAACCAATAGCACCATGATGACCTAACTTGCATACAATGACCTCACCAAACATTTTTGACATACTATTCATGCATAACTATAACCAAGACCATACATGCATAACAACTTCATATAGACATATAACACATGAGTACCAAACCATTAACACTTTATTCTAGCTAGAGTCTAGTCATCAATGCATAACCATATCAATTACACAAACGATGACCTCATGCATGAAAACAACCATTACTCCACTGTACACATTTCCACATGCAACCATCAACATGCATAAGAAATGCATAATCAACTACACATACGCATGAATGCATGTAGTCGAGCATAAGCAATCAATACTTGTAACCAACCTACAAGATTGATACATGTAATCAAACATACAAGAATGCAAACTAACATACAAGGATGTAATCAAGTGACATACAAAAACATGTAAATGACATATAACAATATGTAACCATTCATATACTCATGACGATGTATTCCACAAAATCGACATCAAGCTCCACATGACAACCTTACTACAACCATGATCTACATTATCTAATGCAACAAGAACATGGAATGCAAGTGTAAAAGACACACATGCAACTAACATGCATGCATGACCAACACACACCACCCATCTACTTCGAGGGCTGAACCATGCTCCGATACCACTCTATAACACCCTCCTCCCATATCCACCCAAGTAACCATGCCAACCGGGGTAAACATGAGACGAGAGGTTATTATGATCAAATTTGACATCCTATCTGACCTTAAGGAAGTGGAATCAATAGAACATCACAAACAATCATCCAACATCAGCAACAGAACCCTTAAGAGACATGTGAGCCACTCATACAGCCTGTCGCAGGGTCCCACTATTGTTCTAGATCTCTTAGGCCATAATCTCTCTCATGCTATGGGCAAGGAAGTGACTAACAACCTAAAGTTGCTCCCGCAGGCTTGCCTGATGGTCACCAGAGACCAAAATTTCTAGTTCCGTGTTAGCAACCCTAGGATTTAAGCCACTTTTTCACGCCTAGAGCCCAGGCCACTTCCCATAATGGAGTGATAGCTTGAAATCAGTAAAAATGCAGGGAAACAATGGTTCAAACACAATAAGTTGAATAAGACCTTTATCAGACCCCTACTAGCCATGCTAGACATTTCGTCAAACATATCATCAACATGTAACCTATATGTGTAAACAACATAATTACGTGTAGGGATCTCATACTTATTTGAGAATCTCTATGAACCATTGGTCCCTCATGTCATTTGCTGCATTATCATCTATCAGGCCATATATACATTATCCATTCATTTACAAGTAAAAACATGTTGAAAGCCATACATAGTTGTTGTCATAAAATATGCATATAACCAGCATAATAAGAACATAATTACCATAAAAATGTCAACTATCAAAATCCACATATACATCAATACATTTGAACATGGAAACCAAGGGAATGAATTTCTCATTAATGAATGCAATAAACCTAGCAACTTGAGATGGAACTACCAGGTTTCACCTGACCATAGAATGGTTGAGCCAATCTCTCTTTAGCCATTCACCCTCGTGCCATATTCCAAGCATGGATGTGGGACTCAACCCAAAAGAGCCAACCAAGGCATATTGTTGGGTCTAAAATGCAGATGCAAATTAGAGTTTCATTTACTATCAACCCAAGTAAGTAAACTTCGAGGATCATCCAATATATATGAACTTAGTGATAAACTAAGCTAGGTGAAGGAATGCCAAATCTCCCTTATAGGAGATCTTTCATTGGCATCTCCAACACCTATTTAGTCATTTAATCAAAATGAAATCTAAAGACATTGTGACAAGTGTAAGAAATATTAAAGCTCCCTTACAGGAGATTGCTCATTAATATTTCTAATCATCTTAATCAAAAAACTATTTAAACTAATGAAATTAAACATTAAATAACAAATCAGATTCATTAAAAGAAACATTAATACTTTCTTACGAAAGGTCATTCGTTAATATTTCAAACATATCAACCTAATGAAATTTACAAACAAACATAAAATGAAATTTTACAAAAACAAAAGTGTACTTGCTAGACAATGGGGGACCTTCCAAGGATTCACAAGCACATCAAAAAAGAAGTCTTATGTAGAATATCAAAGAAGCTCCATTTTATTCATCTTCAATTGAAATTTGCAATTACAAGTTCTACATCCCAAGAGGTTCTAAAATATCCATTACAATGATTCCAAATTCTAACTTCTCATTACAAACTTATAAGATCCTAAGGTACTAAATTCTAACTTCTCAATTCTAAATTCTAAATTCCAAGGTTACAAATGAAGGAGATAACACTCCTATTTATACAAAAGTTATGAAAGTGAAGCTTATGTGATGACATGGTGGTGGAATAGAGATGAGAAAATGTATGAATGGAGAGAAAGTCGATGTTGAATGGAGTGAAAGTGGATGTAGTTTAAGGATAATTCTTAGGCCCAACACATATTGAGGCTAAACCACCTCACCCTCATCAACAGAAACTAGGCTTTACCGTAATCAATCCTAGATCACTAGGCCAACAAAATGAACACGCCATAATATGCTTTAGCATGATCTCCACCTGATCACTGTGTCAAACAAGCATGGATGCCACTAGATTTCTCCACCTACACCATGATGAATTTTCCTGTCTCTTAGTCTCTTAGGCTTTATCGCAATCCAAACTCGGATCACTAGGCCCTAAACTGAGACCCACTCTCCAATATGTTCTGCATATCCCAAACCCGGGATCACTAGGCCCAACAGAGACCAAACCACCTCTTGCCTTTACCATATATCGTGTCATTAACCGGAAAGGATTCCTAGGCCCACCGTGGCAACACAATCCTAGCTTTAACGCAACCCACAGTTTGGTTCAAGGATCACTATGCCAGTGGCTTTACCGTGATCCACAGTCTAGTTCAGGGACCACTAGGCCATGTGATCTATCATTCAGAGATCCACCCCACTCAGCTTCAAATCCATTCGGCAATCCAGCTCAACCAAAACATGAGAACCCCATCACACCATGGTTATCTAGAAATGGAAAGGCTAGGCTAAAAGCACTGTCACAGCTGGAAAGACCCATGCCATGATAGAAAATAACCACATGAAATACCATGCATGCCAAATCTAGCAAGGAAACTACACATGCAAGTCGATACCTTCAATGAAGCCTACTGTATTTACTTGATACTACCATTCCTTGCTTGAACTTTTATTCCTCTCAGATTATTTTCCTTTCTTGCTCTAATGCCAAAATGCTCCAAGAAATCTCTAAGTGTCCAAGAGTATGAGAGAGAGAGAGAGAATAATGAGAGAGTTCCAAAACTCAACTGACAAAAGGTTACACTGATCAAGTTTTCCAACTAATCCTTAGAAGCCTTTTTATCAATAAAGCCTCTATTTTCTTCATTTTCCTCCTCACGTGCAACCTATGACCTTTCACCTTCCTTTTCTCCTAATTTCCATTATTTACATAAATAAATGTGCCAAAAATGCCATTTACCTTTCCAAAGCCTTAGCCATTGCCTTTTCTAATTTCCTTAGCCGAAAATAACCAAATGAACACCCCCTAGGATGTCTTGCCCAACATTCATCTTGGAATAAGTGTCCCATCAACCGTTGTATTTATATATTTTTACATGAGTTTTTTAACTAGGCGTGTTACATAGAAAATGAGGAAATTAATAAATAAATCCAAGAGCTACTCTGAAAAGGGCACATCTGACCAAGTTCCTCACCCTATGGAAGCCCAACTGTGCTCACATAGAAGAAATATGGAACCTAGCGACTCTACATTAATTATTAGGCCTTAAACAAGATCACAGTCAGGAACCGATACCTGATTCCCCATATTGATGTCCTTCTTCACCAACTCAAGGGCCTAATTACTGAAGCAAGATTGATTTGAAGTTCGGCTACCACCAAGTCCCAATAGAACCAACTTATTTGTGGAAGACTACTTTCAAGTCCAAGTAGGGTCTTTTTGAATGGTTGGTCATGCCATTTGGTTTGACGAATGCCCCAACAACTTTCATGAGGTTGATGGATGATATATTGAGGCCTTTCACCAATTGTTTTGTGGTTTTATATGTAGGTGATATCCTCATATTCAACAAGAGTTGGGTAAAACACTTGTGGCATATTCAACAAGTCTTTCACATGCAGTGGAAGCACAAGCTATGTGTTAACTTAAAAAAATGATCCTTCGACATGGAGAAGGGCCAATACCTAGGCTACATTATTGATGAGCAAGGTGTGCATGTGGATCCAACCAAGATGTAAGTCATTCAGGATTGCCCAATCCCAATGAATCTAATAGAGCTTCACAGTTGCTTGGGCCTTGCTAACTTCTACCAAATATTTGTGTTGGGATTCTTTTATATCAGTTGGACCTTAATTCAAGTGACCAAGAGTGGAGCAAAAGAAAAGGTTTTTTTGTTTGAGCCACAACAAAAGGAATTCGATGAACTAAAATACCACCTTTTCTTTACACCAGTCCTCAACCTACCAGACATGAAAAAACCATTTAATATTAATATAAACTCCTTTGACTATGCTATGGGTGGAATTCTTAAGCAATAGGGATATTCAATGGCCTATTATAGTGAAAAACTCTTTGATACTATTTGCAGATATCCTACTAGTAATGGAAACATTATATTTTAGGGAAGGAGGCAATCATACACATTAATCACAGGCCTTTACAATTTATGTGGACATTAGGGCAGTTGCAGTATGATCCCCATTAGAAATGGTCCACATACCTACAATATTTCCATTTTAACATAAAGTACAAGAAGGGTAGCATCAATCACGTCGCACACAGCCTTAGTGAACTCCCGTTTGTGAAACGAGACCTTTCAGTGGCCACATTTATACAAAAATGACTCAGAATTCATTGCCACATATTAGATGCTAATGGTAGGCAAGCATGTTCAGGGATTCTACCTCAACGATGCACTATTTTGCTACCTGGGACACTTTTATGTTTCTTTAAGTGAGTGTGCTAAGATGATCGAGGAGGCGCATTACATTTGAGTAGTAGGACACTTTGGTGTAGAAAATATCATAGTGGAAATGCTACATAAGTATTTTTATTGGTAAAAAGTTTGATAAGATGTTGGAAAATTGATTAGGTCCTGCATCATCTATGTCATTGCCAAGCAATCCATTAAGAAGCAACACATGTACGCCCCTCTGCCTACTCCTAACTAGCCTTGGGAATCCATATTGGTGGATTATATGTCTCTCCTTGCTTCTAATAAGCATGGTAATGATTGTGTGTTTGTGGGAATTGATATGTTTTTTTAAGATGACCATTATAACTGTCTGCAAGAAAAGTATCATAATAGAATCCACTACCAAAATATTCTTCAAATGAGTGTGGGTACATGTTTGGATACTATAGATAAACATATCAGTAGGGATAACAAGTTCCTAAACGTATTTTGGTCGAGCCTTTGGTCATTGTTTGACACCAAGCTCATCAACTGCCTTCCACCCTAGACTAATGGCCAAATAGAGGTCACCTGTTAGAGTCGGTCTTGTTAGTCCTCCATCAGAGATCAAAACTCTTTCTGCATCTCATTTTTAGGTGTCTCGCTCCATTCACTCAGCTGCATTCCACTAGAAGCATGCCATAATCTGATAGAAGGGTCTTGTTAGTTCATTCCCCTCATGTCTTTCACTGGCTGGCTTAGGTCTTTTCATTAATGTTTATTAAAGTCCATGACAGTCAATGTTTGATATTTTAATGGACAAGAGTCATTTCAGTCATTAGGTCTAGGGTTTGCAAATTGTTGTTCTCAAATAATACTTGCAGGCTAGAGGAAGGCTCAATAATTCACTCAAATGATGTTTTTGAGCAAAAAAAGATGAATTTTGGAAAACCGAGAGATTTTTTTGTCCAAAATAGGCCAAGAAAGAAAAACCTCCTTCACTTTTTACCCAGGTGTCATGGTTTTAGAGAAATGTCAAAAATACAATTTCCTCGGGAGAATTGATGCACCTCTAAAGTGACCTTGGGAATATCACGTTTTCTCCTAGATTGGTTAGCCAAATGACTTGATTGATGCATCAAATGATAAATAGACACAAATATCTTTCGAATGCACTATCATGAGCTCAATTTGGAGTTGAGGAACACCTTCAAACGTTGACTGCAACAGCACTCTGCCTTGAGGAAGCCTCATTGGGCACATTTTGACCAGTCTTGGGAGATTTAATTTTTGACAATGCAAATAAACTCCAAATTGACACATTCCAATCAGGTTGAAAATCAAACTCAAACACCTTTCCAACGAGATATCCTGCACCCAATTTTGACACCGATAAGGCCTCCAAACGTCTCCTGCAAAAAGCACTACGCACAAGCTTTGGCGCGACGCTTAGGATTGGGAGCTCCAAATCAAGAATGGTTTGCATTTTTGGATTTAGCATGAAAAATCATGACATTTTGTGCATGGCCAAGAATTTTTGGCAAGTTTTGAGTCCCCAGGAGGTAAACAAAACTCAAAAAATGACCTCTTTGCCCCTATTTTGACACATAGGAAGCAGTCTTGGGAGATTGAAGTTTTGGAGGCACAAATGAGCACCAAATTAAGAAATTCCACTTGGGTTGGAAAGTAGACAGGCAGGATTTTATAACAAGCACACTTGGACAAAATTTGGACTACAGCAGGTACCTCAAAATTGCTTCCAATGTGGCGCGGCGCATATTGTTTTAGGGGTGGCGCATATAGACCCAAAGGCCAAAATCACTTCCGCTCCACGAAATTTCGATTCGCGACTTTCTCCAAGTGGGTCCACTCATTTACACTACACTATTTTCAACCCCTAAGGTAAAGTTTAAAGAGTATTTTCACTAAAGTTTGGCTTCTATCCAAGTGGCAAAGGAAGGCAAGCAGTCACCCAAGCAATTTGTCATTTTTGTAATGCTGCACCTGTCACTAATGGTTGGATTTCCATTTCCATTTTGTAATGATTTGAAAAACTCCCCAACTCTGGGTCATTCTATTTCCCAATGGCATAGTCTATTTATTCTATGCAAACCATTTGAAAAGGGTGGGTTGTAATTTCTGGGTGACTGTGGCAGAGAAACTCAGTTCTTCATTGTATATTTTGACAGAGAATTAATGAAAGGCAGCGGCTCTGGTTCATGAGATTCATGTGGTGTGAGTGTAGCAAAGGTGTTCTCTTTGTGTTTCGTATGTATTTTTTTATGTTTCACAGTTCATTCATATTCATTTCCAGTGAAATTTTCTAAGTAAGATAAGGTAGAATTCATGTTTATTTCTCTTCTTGTGGGAAAGTTGCACATTATGTGTTCTTCTTCTATTGAAAAGGATTAATGTGTTTATGCCCTTTTCACCCTCCTAAACAATATTTCCATTCCGCCTTATTTCAAATTTAATTGCTAGACTTTCCGCCTATCTTTCCTCACGAAGTAATCTGTGCCTTTGTGTTAAATTCTCTGCTCATTGTTGTTCGTTGGTCCCATACATCCGAGAAACTCAGTCATTTATCAAAATTTTCTTCTTGGCTACATATTTATTTACCTAGCCTAAAATCAATATTCACTGTAAGTCATCTCAGACCGTATTATTTATTTATTCACTGAGCATGACATAGAGAGAGCCCTCTCCTGTTCTGGTAGGGCTAACTACCAGACTGAGTGTGGTTTGTGATTACCCTGAATTTTGCCTTCCTTCAGCCTAAGATAGATTTAGGTGCTAACATAGTGGTGACTCCGCTGGGGACAAAATGGTTTTCTTGTAGATTGTCTTGCCCTAGGACATATCTCAATTTAAGATCTGATGGTTGATGGTGGACAACGATCAGACAGAAGACGCCTGAAATCATTCACCTGGCGACTCCATTCACTGAAGAACCCAACAAATCAGTGCTTCATGGTGACTCCACTGGAGAACTAACTCTTTCTCTGCGAAAATGGAAGGATCTTACACAAAGCTCGGGTATCCAAAGTGGAATGGTATTTAGGACCTACTTTGCTTTCTTGTGAATTACTTCTTTGTTATTCTTGAAGTTGTCCTGAATGTTGTTTAGAACTTGTTGTATGATAAAGGTGATCAAAATATTCAATCGACCCGTTCAAAAAGCGTAAATACTAAGTTTCCCTTTGATCCTGGCCTCCTTACCTTTCCTACATCTTATGATGATTCTCTGCAAATTGAAGAGTCTAAAGAAAACAAGGCTGATCCTATAGCTCTTGTACATATTCCTACAGCTGTTATAATCTCAGATAGGTGTAAACCTCTTGTTTTACCTTCTGTTCTTCATGCTTTCCCCAAAAACTATGATCTATACTTGCCAAGATTTGACATTGAATGTAAGAATGTCAATGCTGAGCAAGATGTGCAGAATGTTGAGACTTTTCTAGACCTTTTTGAAATTGATGAAGAAGATGTCAGTATAAGGCTTTTTGCTCTTTCTTTGCAAGGCAAAGTCAAGAGCTGGTTCGAAGCCCTGCCTGATGCAAGCATCACAGATTTACAACAGGTCATCAAAGTTTTTCTTGACAGGTGGAGGATCAGACAGAACCTTTTCCTTATCGTAGAAGAGTATAATTAGTTGAAAAGACTACCAGGGGAGACAGTACAACAATTTTCAACCAGATTTAACCAAGTTTATTATTCAATGCCAACTGATATAAGACCCCCTCCTAGATCTGCTCTCTTGCACTACCCGGGTGCCTTCGATCCGGAAATGGAGTTTCAACTGAGAGAAAAGAATGTCACAACATTTGAAGAGATGAAAAATAATGCAGTAAAGGTAGAGGCTCATTTGCTGATCAGAAGAGCAAGGTTGAAATAAGAAAAGATGAAAAACGTGGATCCAGAGAAAACTACAACTTCAGAGGAAAAGCTTGACATTTTGGTCAATGCAATAGAAGAGATGGTGAGAAAAATGACTGCAAAAGATGAAAATGGCATTCATGAACAAGTGGTTGATCCAAAACATTTTGTTTCTTATCTCAGTAGTCATAAGGATTGTTTTGTAGATCATCTTGGAGAAGAAAGACCTATTGATATGACATGTATGCTTGATGACATGTTTTATACTGACGATTTCCCTCAGTTTGATCAGTATGATGATGATGATTATGCTCTCCAAACAGAAGCTAATCTTGCAGACAAATCAACAGCTAGTTTGTGGGATGAGGAAGTTTTCTTGCAGCAGCTCGAGTACAGTGATCAACCGATGCATATCAGCTATGGAAACGATGAGGAAAGTGCAGCAGATTTTGAAGTAAGTGAAGGATCTTTGCCTTTGTGCTTTGATTCATGTAAGTTCATCAGAGATAATTTCCATGCAATCATACATCAGCTATCAACAAATCTTGATTTGGATCCTCTTGAGGGCGATGAAAACTTTGTTCCAGACTTCTTATATTCAAAGTTCCAGCCCCCAAATGCCATTAATAGTCAGATTGCACATGAAGACATAGAAGTTGGCATATATGATCAAACGATACAAGAAGATTCCTTACCTTTCTGTTTTGAATCATTTTAGTTTTTGCGGGGTAAATTGCATAGTAAATCTTCAAATGAAAATCTTGCAGGAAATCAACAATCTCTCAATCTTAATGTTGAGAATGAGACAGATGGAAAAAAATTTCATCCGGTCGTTAATAAGAAATCTTCCCTTGAAATGATTGATGAAATCATTTTGGATACAGAACCAGATTTGCAGCCACCAAACACAATTCAAGGTCAGATTATAGATGAAGGTGAGGCAGCCAAAATACATGATTTAATGATGCAAGAGTATTCTGTACCCTTGTGTGACGAAGCATTTCAGTTTATAAGGAAGAATCTTCGTAATATCTCTAAAGAAAAGGATGAACAACCAATAGGATGTCATACAGTTTCGATAGATACATCGGAGTAGTCTCCTCAAGTTTTTGGTGATCCTTTTGCTCATGTGTTAGATTTTTTTTCTGTAAAAATTCTTCTTCACTAGCTAACCATGCGACAAAAGAGAATGTTGATAATCATCTGTTTCAAGGGTCACCTTTATTGTCTTGTTTAACCGATTGTTCATTTCATAGCTCATACCAAAGTTTTCAGTCATATGAGGAGATTAATAAAGGAGGCTTTGGTTCTGTTTGGAATCAACAACAGAGTTTGGTTCTTCACGAAATTCAGGATCCTTTTGACCGCGTGCTGCAATCATCAAAGAAAGACAATGCAGATGTGAGGAAAAGTTTAATAGCCAGCTATGAATATTACTTGGACTAGAGCAGTAATGTGTTAATGGAAATCAATGACGATGCTTATGAAGATCCTTTTGCAGTATTCTTGAAGTCATCCAGCCAATTCATGCTTTGCAAGTTTGTCAGCAGTGAACTTGATTCCAAGTTTCCATGGGAGTTGCCGTTAGATTCTTCCCTTTTCCTGCACATCAGAAAGCATTTGGGAAGAAATCAAATATCTGCCATAATGCTTACCTGGTTGCATTGGTTGTTCCATCTCACTTGACCGGGTGGTGGAAAGAGTAATTAGGGTAGGTTTGTTGAATAAGCTCAAATATGAGCATGTTTCCAGTTTGTTAGTTAGGATTTAGTCATGTCTAATTTCATTATGGTTTTCAGTTTGAGTCTTCAGTCAGAGTCCGTGTACATAATATCAGTTTCCGTGTTTTGACTCCATAGCCCAATGGACGAAGGCACTGTCTGCTCTCCCAAAGATCTGTAGTTCTTTGCTCCTCCAAGGAGCTGGAGCTACCATCCCTATTGGAGTCAATGTTAGAGTCGGTCTTGTTAGTCCTCCGTTAGAGATCAAAACTATTTCTGCATCTCATTTTTAGGTGTCTCACTCCATTCAATCAACTGCATTCCACTGGAAGCATGCGATAATCTGACGGAAGGGTCTTGTCAGTTCATTCCCCTCATGTCTTGCACCAGCTGGCTTAGGTATTTTCATCAATGTTTATTAAAGTCCATGATAGTCAATTTTTGATATTTTAATGGACAAGAGTCATTTCAGTCATTAGGTCTAGGGTTTGCAAATTGTTGTTCTCAAATAATACTTGCAGGCCAGAGGAAGGCTCAATAATTCACTCAAATGATGTTTCTGAGAAAGAAAAGATGAATGTTAGAAAATCGAGAGAGGTTTTTGTCTACAATAGGCCAAGGAAGAAAAAACCCCTTCACTTTTTACACAAGTGTCATGGTTTTAGAGAAATTTCAAAAATACAATTGCCTCGGGAGAATTGATGCACCTATAAAGTGACCTTGGGAAAATCAAGTTTTCTCCTAGCTTGGTTAGCCAAATGAATTTCTTTATGAGTAAAATGATAACTCGACACAAACATATTTCGAATGAGTTATCATGAGCTCAATTTGGAGTTGAGAAACACCTTCAAAAGTTGACTGCAACAAAACTTTGCCTTGAGGCAGCCTCATTGGGAACATTTTGATCAGTATTGGGAGATTTGATTTTTGACAGGGAAAATGAACTCCAAATTGAACAATTCTAGTTGGGTTGGAATGTATACTCCAATACCTTTCCAACGAGCTATCCTGCACCCAATTTGGACACCGGGAAGGCCTCTAAATGTCTCCTGCAAAAAGCACTACGCACAAAGGCGCGACACTTAGGATTGGGAGCTCGAAATAAAAGAATGGTTTGAATTTTTGGATTCAACATGGAAAATCATGACTACTGGTGCATGTCCAAGAAGTTTGGGCAATTTTTGAGTCCCCAAGAGGTCAAAAACACTCAAACAATGACCTCTCTTCCCCTATTTTGACACACAGGAAGTAGTCTTGGGAGATTGAAGCTTTGGAGGGGAAAATGAGCACCAAATTCAGAAATTCCACTTGGGTTGGAAAGTAGACAGGCAGGGCTTTCTAAAAAGTACATTTGGGAACAATTTGGACTCAATAAGGTACCTCAAAATTTCCTCCAATGTGGCACGGCGCATAAAGTTTTGGGTGCGACGCATATAGAACCAAAGGCCAAAATAACTTCCACTCCGCGAAATTTCGATTTGCGACTTTCTCCAAGTGGGCCCGCTCATTTACACTACACTTTTTTCAGCACCTAAGGCAAAATCTAAAGAGTATTTTCACTAAATGTTGGCTTCTATCCAAGTGGCAAAAGAAGGCGAGCAGTCACCCAAGCAATTTGTCATTTTTGTAATGCTGCACCTGTCATTAATGGTTGGCTTTCCATTTCCATTTTGTAATGATTTAAAAAACTCCCCAACTGTGGGTCATTCTATTTCCCAATGGCATAGTCTATTTATTGTATGCAAACAATTTGCAAAGGGTGGGTTGTAATTTCTGGGAGACTGTGGTAGAGAAACTCAGTTCTTCATTGCATATTTTGACATAGAATTAATGAAAGGCAACGGCTCTGGTTCATGAGATTCATGTGGTGTGAGTGTAGCAAATGTGTTCTCTATATGTTTCGTATGTATTTCGCTATGTTTCACAGTTCATTCATATTCATTTCCAATGAAATTTTCTAAGTAAGATAAGGTATAATTCATGTTTATTGCTTTGCCTGTGGGAAAGTTTCACATTATGTGTTCTTCTTCTATTGAAAAGGATTCACGTGTTTATGCCCTTTTCACCCTCCTAAATAATCCTTCCATTCCGCATTATTTCAAATTTAATTGCTAGACTTTCCGCCTGTCTTGCCTCACGAAGTAATCTGTGCCTTTGTGTTAAATTCTCTACTCATTGATGTTCATTGGTCCCATACATCCCAGAAACTCAGTCATTTATCAAAATTCGCTTCCTGGTTCCATATTTATTTACCTAGCCTAAAATCAATATTCACTGTAAGTCATCTCAGACCATATCATTTATTTATTCACTGAGCGTGACACGGAGAGAGCCCTCTCCTATTCTGGTAGGGCTAGCTACCAGACTGAGTGTGGTTTGTTGTTACCCTAAATTTTTCCTTCCTTCAGCCTAAGGCAGATTTAGGTGCTAACATCACCAATTAGATGATCGTGCACATATTTTTCATGTATAACTCCAAGAATCCAAGAACATGCGGTGGGAGTCTCCCCTATTTCTAGCATAACTATAACAAATCTCTCCATAGCTCAATTGGCCACAATTCCTTTCAAGTGGGCTCAAGATTTCAATCCTTGGGACCCAATGATGTCATACTACCCCTTGCAACTACGCAAGAAACATATACACATGTTTAATTTAGCGTTGACAAAACTAGTAAGTTTATTGAGAGAATTCATCACATTTGCTAACATTTCCATGATATCTTGTAAAAGGCCAATACTAAGTAGAAACAATTTCATGATCAGCGTTGGGTTCGACATAAGTTTCAAGAGGGAGACTAGGTTTGGTGGCAATTGTAGAAGGAATTAATTGTAGGGACCCATCAAAAGCTTTAGCCACTTCAATATGAACCTTACACCATCACCAAGGCTATGGGTGACAATGCTTTTGAGCTAAGTATCCCCCCCCTTACTTGGCCAACACCCAATGTTCAATGTGGACCACCTTCAACTATACTTTCCACCATTGCTATACGCATCAGATTCATAGAGTAGATGAAATCAACAAAGGTCAACCTATATTGAATTGAACATGCCACATTAATGAGATTGTGGACACACATATTAAGAGCACTTGCTAACAGAGGATCCAACTATATCGAGTTGTCAAAGAATAGAAGCTCTAAACCAAGGCAAGTGGCTCATTAGGAGCCAAATTTAGTAGAAGTTTCCCCAACTAATGAAGGCACTCAATGTAATAGGACCATTTCTTCCTAAGGGGGCAAGAATGATCTCAGTGGATATCGATGAACACCCAATTATTCCATTGACTGATAGAGAATTTTTCTATTATGGTATTTTTCTATAGTGTTTTAGGTCTCAAGATTTGAAGTCATTTTGAGGCCCTAAATGGTATTTTTTAGGTAAACAGACAGTCGTTAGTCATAGAATCTTGAGCATAATCGATAAATGTACTTCTTGGTTATATACATTTCCAATGGGCTACCAATCATACCAAACAAAATATTGTATGCCATAGTAATGACCTCGAGAGGTTGACATTCCAACTTACCCCATCGTGGCCCGTAAGTCTTTTAGCACTTCATCTCCTAGGGTTAGGTTTTTGGATGTTTATAATTTCTTATTGATTCTTTATGATAAAAATGCCTCTGAGCCACATTGTAAGACAATTCGACAAAGGAGAATGTCCATCACGTCTCTTCTACCAGATAAGTTACCACCATTCAAGCTAGTTTATTTTCATTATGTCTTTATACAATTTCTGCATTTTCTATTTATTAATATAAGTCAAGTTTCACTGTATCTCTGTGTTATGATCATAAATATGTATAT
>APFE030494359.1:1289-22996 GCA_000404065.3 Pinus taeda | reverse complement strand
ACGAGGTTATCCTTTAAGAGTTGGAGGATTTGTTGTTGATGTTCGATGTGATGTTCCACTGCTTGAACCTTAGAATTTTCTCTTGAATATGATGTGATGGATGGTGGCTGATACCCATAAGTGCCATAAATGGGGTCATTTTTGTTGCTATATGGAAGGAAGTGTTATACCACCATTCAGCCAGAGGCAACCATTTGACCCATTGTGTCTGTTTATCAGATACAAAGCAACGAAGATATCCTTCCAAACATTTGTTTACTATCTCAGTTTTCCCATCCGATTGAGGATGATAAGATGAGCTATGAGCTAACTGAGTACCAAGACAAGAAAATAATTTTGTCCAAAAATTTCCAGTGAAAATGGGATCTCTGTCACTTACAATAATCTTTGGTTTCCATGTAGCTTTTGAATTGTTTCCATAAATGCAGTAGAAACTGTACTGGCTTTAAATGGATGTGATAATGCACAAAAGTGTGCATACTTGGTAAGTTTGTCAACTACCACCATGATGACACTCTTTCCCTCAGACTTGGGTAAACTGTGATAAAATCCATTGAAACCTCCTCCCAACGTTGGCTTGGAATGGATAAAGGTTGTAATAGACCCGGTGTCTTAATTGTTTCAACTTTATTTTGTTGGCAAACCAAACATTCCGCCACAAACTTTTGAATATCTCATTTAAGGCCATCCCAAAAATATTCCTTCTTAACCCTGTGGTAAGTGTTTAAAAATCCTGAGTGCCCTCCTAAGGGAGAAGTGTGCAATTCCATAAGAATATTTTTTTTTAGTTGGGAATTCTTACAGAGGTATAAGCGATCTTTGTACCATAACGAATCATTTTTCCAGCTAAATGTATCAAACGTACTAGAATCTTGATGTAATTTTCGAATAAGTCCTCACACTTCTTTGTCATTCTTCCATTCCTCCTATGCTTTGTTTATCCAATCTAGTTGGATAATAAAAATGGCGCACAACAATGCTTCCACATCCTCATCCTTTCTTGAGAGTGCATCTGCCACCACATTTTGCTTCCCTTTTTTGTAGATGATTTCAAAGTCATAACCCAACATCTTTGTGACCCACCTTTGTTGCTCTTCAGAGGATAATCTTTGTTCTAAAAAGTATTTAAGGCTATCATGATCCGTTTTTACCTTGAAGTGTCTTCCCATTAGGTAGGGTCACCATTTCTTAAGTGCATGGGGTATTGCCAACATTTCCTTCTCATAAATAGCTTTGTGTAAAAACTTTCCCTTGATTGGACGACTTTCAAAAGCAATGGGTCTTTCATCCTGCATTAAAACAACACCAATTCCATTTCCTAAAGCATCACATTCCACAATAAAGGTTTTTGTGAAGTCCAGTGTAGCTAAGACAGGTGCTTGGAACATTGCCTCTTTAAGATGTTCAAAGGCCTTTGTTGCTTCTGGAGTCCATGAAAATGCATCTTTCTTCAATAGTTTTGTTAGAGGTATTGCTATTCTCCCATAATTCTTAACAAACTTGCAATAATACCATGTCAACCAGAGAAATCCTCGCAGATGCTTTATGGATGTGCGGATTCTCCATTCCTTAATGGCTTTAATTTTGCTAGGGCCTACCTTAACTCCTCCATGAGATATAATATGACCCAGATATTCCACCTCTTGTACTCCAAAGAAACATTTGGATCTTTTTGCATATAATTGTTTTTCCTCCAATAGCTGTAGCACCCTGTCAACATGTTCAACATGATCCTTCCAAGACTTGTTGTAGGTTAGTATATCATCAAAGAATACTAACGCAAATTTTCTAAGGAATGGTTTGAAAATTGAATTCATCAAACCTTGAAATGTTGAGGCTGCATTGGTAAGGCCAAAAGGCATGACCAAAAATTCATAATCACCCTCATGAGTTCTAAATGTTGTTTTCGGAATTTCTTCAGTCTTCATTCTGATTTGATGATATCTTGAACGAAGATCCAACTTGGTGAAGTAAATTGATCCATGCAATTGATCCAGTAATTCATCAATGACAAGAATAGGAAACTTATCTTTAATAGTGAGCTTGTTGAGCTCCCTATAATCCGGACACATGCACCATGATCCATCCTTCTTGTGCACCAATACTACTGGAGCAGAGAAAGAACTTTGACTAGGTTAAACTATACCAGCCTCTAACATTTCTGCAACCATACGTTCAATTTTACTCTTTTGGGCATAGGGATATATGTACAGCCTGATGTTTGGAGAAACACTTCCTAGAATCAGATGAATAGCATGATCATGATCAAGAATAGGTGGGAAAACTTTGGGAGTCTTAAATACCTTGGAATGATTGTACAAGACTTTTTGGAGATCTAGAGAAATAGATGATTTTGACGTGGAAACATCTAGCGAACATAATTGTGTAATAACACCTCTTTGTTCCTTTTTTAGAAGCTTTGTCATACTGTTAGAGTTGATTATCTTTCCTGGTTTTCTTACAATACCCCTTAATTAAACTTCCTTTCCTTCTACATAACATTTCATGAAAAGTTCTTGAAAATTAAAAGCTATTTTACCCAAGGATTGTAGCCATTAGACTCCTAGTACACCATCATCACCTCTCATTGAAATGGAAAGCATTGGGCTAGTCAATACATATTCTCCCATGGATAGCTTGATATTATGGCATTTTCCAAAGCAATTTATTGTTCGTCCATTTGCAACCATCACTTGACACTCTGATGCTCGATATAGGAAGCAATTCAATTCTTTTGCTACCTTACAATGAATAAAATTGTGGGTACTTCCTTAATTAATCAACAATGTTACCTTCTTCTTCTTGATTTGTCCTTCTATCTTGATGGTTTGAGGAGTGGTAATTCCAGCCAATGCATTACAAGGTATGGTTGGATTCATTTCTTATTTATCTAGGCTTTGTTCCTGGAGTATATCCTTTTCTTTTGACCTTTCTTGCTCTTTTTCTTCTTCCTCTTCACAATCTATGTAAAATAATTTCTTCTCAGCACACTTATGACATTTAGTGTATTTGCTATCACAAATGTAACAAAGCCATTTTGCTCTTTTTTCTTCCACTTTTTTTGGTGTCAACCTTATAGGTTGTGGAAGAATAGGGGCAACAACACTTCCATCTTTATAGTTGTGAGTGGTATGCTTTCTGGTCGCCATAATTTTGCTTTTCATTTTTCTTGCTAACCTGAATGCCTTCTCTAATGAATTAGGTTCCCAAAGGTGAATATCATGTTGGATATTATCCTCTAAACTTCCTATGAACACATCAATCCTATGCTCCTCTAGAATATTTTTTACCCTTATGTTCAGTTTTTGGAACTCCTCAATGTTCTCCATTATTGAACCCTTTTGTTTGAGACTTATCAATTGGCTAAAAAAGGTGTTTCTTTTTGTATCCTGATAATGTGCTATCAATGTTTCCGTAAAAATTGACCAAGTGATAATTTGTTTACGGGGGCAAAGCCATTGATACCATACAAACTAATTTGGTTCCAAATATAATGTTACAATACGTAGCTTTTGTGTGTTTTTCCCATTATTGAGATAAAAACATTTCTCCATCTATAATATCCATGTTGCGGGATCCTTGCCATTAAACTTCCTCATATTGATTTTTAGAATATGGTGGGTCTTCGATCCAACATTAGAGTCTATGAAATCATGATTAACATTTCTTTTGTTCACATCATGAGTTTCCTTTGCTACCCTTTCATCATTAGTATTTCTTGTAGAAAATTTGTCAAATTTGTCTTCAAATATATCTTCAAATCATCAATCATAGCTTCTATGCCATTCATCTTAGCTTCCACGCCATTCATCTTAGTTTCCAAGCCCTTTATATTAGATTCCATGCCAATTATCTTAGCTTCTGTTAGCTTTTGTGAGAGTGAAATTTGTTGTAGTTGGTCTTGTAATTTTGATATATCATGTAGCACTTCATCCTCTTGTTCATGAGTCATGCTAGAGCTTTCAAGTTTCTTACTAGGTGTTTTCATTTTCTTTCCTCAGGTCATCAGTTACCGATAATAATGCTCTACTATGCCCTTTGAATTCCTTCAAAATAGTTTTTCAAACCAAGCTTAAGCAAAAATTTAAACAAATCTACACACCTTTTTAGGAGCTCGATATTTCCTTTGAAGTATCTATATAATTTTGGATTATCCAGTTTTGAAATTGCGATCCGCAATAGCCCTCTGTGTCCTCTTTCCAATGCCACCAATCTGATCTCAATTTTATTCTCCAAGAAAGAGTTATGCCAAATCTCCCACACTGACCTGATTATAGACTAGTTTAGTATAGTGAACTTGTACGATGTGCCACGTGTCCCTGTTTTTACCTTTGGATCTGAAAAATATATACAAGAAACTATAGTCCGTCCTCTCTCTGTATCTTATTATAAATTTCAATTTGATGCTCAGAGAGAAAGTTATGACGATTTTCCCCAAGTCACCTATTTGGAATGTAATTTAAGAGTCCGCAAAAAGACCAACTTCCTTAGATCATATCTCCGCAAATATAGTGTGAAAAGCTCTAAAATTCGGACCTAAGGTTCAGTATGGTTTCATCTCAAATGGGTTTTTTTCACTTCTGAAACATCACAAAAAACAATTATAGCGAAAATACCACGATGACCTATTTGGTGCAGTGAAACCCTATAATCCAAACGCTCTAATGCCAAATGTTATGAAACCAGCTCCCAAAAACTAAAAAAGATAGTTAAATGCTTTAGAATTCAACCTCTTCGATAGGGCAACCTTCTTTACATTAAACAAATGAATGATTCTTTGATTATTCAAATGATAAAACCTCCTTTCTATATATAGGATTCTAAGGAGTCAGAATATAACCTAGTTGACCTAACAATAATAATATAAAGGCAAAAAAATAACATAGAGGGATTCTATGGGGCACAGTAATAACAATATGGCGACAATATGGGCACAACAATATTAATAAGGGATACAACTACAATAGTAATGGGGTAATCACTAGTATTATAGGGACCTAACATAGAGCTTTCTTGGAGCACTCTTGCAGAGTGTGGCATACATGGATTCTTGGAGAAAGTAGTAAAAGGAAGAGAAGGAAATCACAAGAGGCCATCGATATTAACAACTACATTAGATTTGCTTGCAGGTATTGAGTTGAATGTATGATTTCTTCACTAGTTTTGGTATGCAGGGCACATGCATGTGGTTTCTTGGTTATGATTTGTCATTGGCATGGAGGATGGCCAGGATTTAAAGTGGATTACCTAGCCTTGCCATTTTCTGGATAGTCATGGTGATTGTGGGTTTACTTTCATTGTTTTGTTTCGGTTGTTTCTTTTGTTTCCTTATCTTGGGTTGAGTTACTAGTCTTGGAAGACCTGGTTGAAAAAACACTCTGGAAGCCTTGTATAATCTGTGGGTTGAGTTACTAGTTCTAGAAGCCTCAGTTGGATAAATACTCTCGAAGCCCTTGTTGGGTTGATTTACTAGTCCTATAAGCCTTGGTTGGACGAACTCTCTGGAAGCCTTGTATAAGCTATGGGTTGAGTTACTAGTTCTAGAAGCCTCAGTTGGATAAACGCTCTAGAAGCCCTAGAAGGCTTGGATGGAGACTAGTTTGATGATGGTTTTTGGTGATGTGTTACTGTGAGGTAGAATCAATGTTTGATGTGTTGAATTAGATGGCATCTAGAAGGCTTGGATGAGTTTTTAGTGATCTTTTCTAGGATATCCCACATTCATGCTTGGAATATGGTGTGGAGTTAATCACTAAAGGGAGATTTGGCTCAACTATTCTATGG
This sequence comes from Pinus taeda, assembly GCA_000404065.3. Classification (NCBI taxonomy): domain Eukaryota; kingdom Viridiplantae; phylum Streptophyta; class Pinopsida; order Pinales; family Pinaceae; genus Pinus; species Pinus taeda. The sequence continues at coordinate 17,212 of APFE030494359.1, read as the reverse complement.
TCGGGTGGAGCATGGTAGTCCCATATCTAATTAGTTCATTTCATCCATTAATGAGAAATCCATTCCATTGATTTTCATGTGTAAAGGTACTTATGTATTTATGGATTTGATGGCTGATATGTTTATTGTAATTTTTTCTTATTATGTTGGTTATATGGACATTTTATGACAATATCTATGTATGGATCACAGAATGTTTTAACTTTATGTGAATGAATAATGTGTCTATGAGTAAATGGAGGATAATGCAGTGAATTCCATGAGGGAGCAATGGTTCATAACGAGTTTCAAATAAGTATGAGATCCCTATGCTTAATTCTACTATTTACACCTGTAGGTTACATGCTAATGATATGTTTGACGAAATTTTTGTCATGGGTAGTAAGGGTCTGGTTATGGTCTTATTCATCTTATTCTTTTTTCATCCTTTTTTTGTTGTATTCTTATCAATTTAAGGGATCATTTCATTTTGGGCATTTTCCCGAGCTTTGGGTTGAAATGGGTGGCCCAAATCCCAGAATGCTAGAAAAATAATGCATTAGTTTAGAGACTAACTTGGTTGGGTAGTGTCTTGGAAGCATTATAAAGCACCTTTCCAGTGTGTTGAGAGCATTACTCTAGAGACTAATTGGCCTAGGTAGTGTCTATGTAGCGTTACCTTGCCCTAAGTTTCTAAAACAACAATAGGACCCAGGGATAGGTAGTCTGACTAGCTAACTTGTCTCCTAAAGGTTATGTGAATGATGTCGGATGACTATTTGTGATGTTCCATTGATTCCCTTTCCTTAAAGTCGCCAAGGAGATTTAATTTTATCATAGTGGACTCTCGTCGCATGTTTACCCAAGTTGGTCGGTTTCTTGGGTAGATGTGGGAGGAGGGTGTTATAGTTTTTCAAAACCATCATAGGATAGATCTATCTAAGTATAGATCTACCAAAATCATAGAGGAATCAAATTTCTTATGGTGACAACCATCCCTCAAGTTTTTCACTAAAAAATAAATTACATCCTGAGATATTTGATCCCTCTCAGAGCTTGGAAGATCCTGAGTTAGACAGATCTATGTTGGTATAATGATATAATCCAAATCACGCTTCTACATTTTTAAAGCATTTTGGTCCAAAAAATATTCGATTGAATGAAGTGGGGAAAATTTTCCATTACCTTCTCTTGAGCTTACCATTTAGCATTTCCTAGAAGATGTCCTTTAAACCACATCTTCCGAAGCTCAAGCTAAACCTATGTTGTAGTTTTAGATCTTTTCTACAAAATTATATATGTTGTCAAGTCTTCATGAGTGTCTGGTGCCAAATCTGTTATGAAACATAGGACTTGTTCCCCTTCCTGATCTATAATGGAAGTCTCGTAGAGTTTCATAGTCTCTACATCCGCTACTAAGTAAATGTGGATGTATTGGGTTAGATTGATTATATAGGAATTATCTCCCACATTTTCCAAAATCTCCGAAAGATCATACTATAGATCCTTGATTTTCATACTAGGACCATGTAGCCTCTCCATGTTCAATTGTGACCATACTTTATCTGCCCCCTTAAATAATGTCTATGTTCTATATTCATCATGCTTTGATTTGTATTTTTCATATGAATTTTGTAGTGCCTCCTATACTTATAAATGGATGTGTCTAGTCTTCTGAACAAATTTTTCTCCCCTAAAGCCATCTCCTATAGGACCATCCCTTAGTCCCCATTAATACTCATATACAATATGTAAATGTGAAGGTCACAAATATCCAAAAAAAGTCTGAAATGGGGACTTACCACTAGAAATGTGAACTTCTCTATTATAGGAGTGTTGTATATATGCCATATTCATCCCATGTCTTCAAGTGCTTCTAATTATAACCCCTCAAAATATCCACCAAATTTTTGTTAACTAGTTTCGTATGCTTGTAGTCAAAAAATTTCCATCTTCTCTCATAATGTAGTCCAAAAAACAATGAGACATATTTTGTTTTTATTTGAAATGGTTCTCTCTAGTATCCAAAGTGTACCTAGACCTATCTAGAAGAAAACTTCACTACTCTCTCCTATTCGTGGTATTTTTATAAGGCATTAGAATGGACATCTTGTTGCATTCATCAACTACCATGATTTAGTAGTCATGTCCCTTCCTAGTTGTTGTAAACCACCCACAAAGTAAATGAAAAATCTTTCCCAAGGATGAGTGGGTACAAGTGAGGGATGATATAGACACTATTATTGCTACAAGTACTACGATTGTTGTTACATCTTAGCTACATGTTATTGCCTCTTGGCCCAATACAAATAGCTTTACAAGTTTTCCATTATCTTCCCTACACTAAATTTCCCTACAGACCTTGAGGTGTGAGCCTCTCTAATAAGCTACAATCACTCACATTTAGGAACACATAAATTATCCAACATATAGAATAACCCATTATATATATGGTTACCCAACAATGTTCTCACCATCATACACATGAATATGGCTTTCCATCTGTTGAAACACCTCCTTAATGTCCTCATCTTTTGAATATGCGTCTTCGTATGCATCATGGATGAATAGATCAATGTGCATTAACGTTATCAAAGCTATTATCCTTAACGTGGGAGGCATTGAAAGCATGTTGACCAACCTTTTTGTGTTTCCCTTCTTATACATGATCACTAAATGAAACTCCTATAGAAACCCCATCTAGTTGTCATTCCTAATTTGTGATAGTTTACAATAGGCTTGTAGATATCATAGTATTTGGCGATCTGTGTCGATTAATCTCCTTTCCCATCATATAGTGTTTCCATTTCTTCATAGATTGCACTAAGACATATATATATCCTTGTCATAGACATGCTAGTTGAGAATTACCCCATGAAATATTTCGTAATGGTAGCATACAAGAATTCCTTGATGTAACAATAATGCTATCATATCATAACAGGTAATAGCTTTTCCTTATAAAATAAAGAGAATGAGATAATATACAACATGGAACAAAATTTTACCAATGCCAAACTGATTTATACTGGATAATTATTTCTTTTTTCGTCCAGCTCAATGCTTTTAGACTAGAAAAAGTGAATGACTTAGCATAGGGGATCATTTTTATCAACGAGACCCATTTTTTAGTGTTAACCTCTAAAACGTTTCAGGAAAATTTTGACGCATGAAATCACATTTCACAAGAGGTAAACATTCTTTGTTTTAGTGTCGTGTCTTTTTTTCACATTTTACACACACACATTCAAACAATGTATAAATCACCTCAATTGGAGTATGTATGCAAAAGTTATGCCCCTCAAAACTTGACCTTCCTATTTTCACCACCATATTTTGAGAGATTTCCATGTTAGACCCCATAACTCATGGAAAATGGGATATCCACATGAATATAGTGTAGAAGACTCTAGAAGAGTCGATATTGTAACTTTGGTTAAGAGTTGACAGAGTCAAAAATAACTACTATTAGGCTATCAGATTGTGTTATAACCAAGCCACTAGGAGGAAAAAGGTTTTTGTTCTTTTTGAGTGCACTTGTTCTATAGATAACAAAAATAATTGAGAAGGATAGGGACGAAGCACATAGAGAAGACCTGTGCACTATAGTGGACCATGGGCCACATGACCTAGTTCTTTGTACTCAAAGCCATTTTATTCATAGAAACATAGTAGAGTGACATCACCTTCCAAGCTGTTTTTATCTCAAAAGAGTTTCCAAGTTATATGATGTGTCAAATTGTGGTTTTTGGAGTTTTTATTTTGTTTTTCTCTACTTTCTACATAATTCTAATTTACATGCATATAAAATTAACAATAATATATAAATCCAAAAGTCTGAAGAGAAATAAAACCTTAATAGTGTAAGATTACATATTTTTAAATATAGTTTTATGAGATCCATTGTGATAAACTGTCAAGTAAAATATCCACAAAAAATTATGCATCACAAACTTTCATAAATTAAACATTTCTATTGTGCATAAAAAATAAAAAATAACTTTTCACTATGAATCTATATGACGAACAAAACTTCTATCCCACTAAAAATAATGCTCTGAAACATTTTAACGTCATAATTAGTAACTTTTATTTTTTAAACTAAAAATATGTATTTTTTTTTTCATAAAAGAAATGATCCGAAAAAATATACCTCTTTAAATTGGAAACAATGCTTAAGCGAACAAATTATCATAAAAATAATTCATCAAACCATTTCCAGCTCATGATTATCATAGCTAAAATAATTGCCCAAAAATAACATATATGAACAAGGAGCATTGGGATTAGCTAAGCTTGCAATAAGAGGTCGATTTCTTTATATACAAAAAACTTTCCTTAAAATTTAGATAGATGAAATTAGATTATAAAACTTTGGTTAAATGCTAATAACACTTAAACAAAATTAGACAACTAATAAATTAATGGATAGTCAACGATCTATCGATCGCTATAGTCTTGCTAGTCTTGCTGAAAGCAGGGACTAATAACATTCCTCGTAGATTTGATGATATGAATATCATTTTTTTCTCATAGTTATAAAACGACATTATATTATATTAGAAACCCATGCATTATATCTCCTTATTATAAAACATGACATTATATTAAAAATTGTATATTTAATAAATGAACATTATGGGAAGTATATCCTCTTCTTCATGGAAACAATCGTGAAAAACAATGAAAAAAATAAAAGTATAATGAAGGAAAGAAAAGGCAATGTAACCGAGAAATGACACACAATGAATTAAACATACCCCTTATCCCTCATAACGCATGATTTATTTGAAATGCGATGAAATAATGAAATCTTTCTTTTTTATTTAAATATGTTAATATTGTCCCGACTGCAGGTGCTATTTAAGTGGGATGGTACAAAGGCGGGATTCCCACTGTGCAAGTGGCAGCCCAGTCCTGCCATTTGTCCTCTGCAGTTAAAGCCAACAATCAATCCACAGTAGGTGAGGAATAAAACCAAGGTTCGCTTGCAAGATCGCACTCATTTCATAGTTAAGGCCGCCGCCCACAGCAGTTGCTCTCGCTCGTTTGCTCTTCCTTCAGCCTTCGGGTTGCAGGTCACTTGCATTGGTTCGCACATGGATGAAGGAGGTGCCGCACAGTATAATTACTGTGAGCTGGCGCTGGTAAATCACTTTCTCATTCAAGATTTGTATGCCATTTTTCTTTGGGTACTTCGTTGTTATGACTTGCTGTTGATTCCTGGGGTCTGGAGGTGATCTTGGAGGTTCAGACCTTGGCCCTCGTCTCTGAAGGCCTTGGTCTCATCCTCTGAATGTCCGCTCCACAGTGTCTGTGATCTTCATGCTCTTAAGAGCTAGTTTGGTCATTTCGGTGCGTTCTCTCTGGTCAATTTCATGTTTGAAGTGCCCTTGAGTGTTCCCCCGCTCTCTGTGTCTCTGCCAATTTCCAAGCCTTTGGGCATCAATTCTGGGTCCCCCGCGCCGTCTCTGTGCAACCACAGTTCTCTATCTCATTGCCGATCCAACTTCTCTGTTTCATTTCTCCTCCAGCTTCCCTGTGTCATTTCTGCTCCAGCTTCTTAAGTCATTTATGCTCCAGCATCATTGTAATATGCCGCGAGAATGGCTTCGCCTCTGTAGTCGCAGAGGCGGGTCTCGGGGAGGCGCCAGAGGCAGAGCCATTCCTCAGTGTTCCTCGCACCCCTCGGATTCGTCATCAGATGAATTTGATTCAAGGGTCGCAAGGCGAGGCCGTGGGCGAGGTAGGGGGCGTGCGCGTGCTGATGTCTGTGGGCATAGCTCGCATCCCTCAACCCGGTTCAGATTCCCTTGTTTATTGGATAACGCAACATACTATGTCTCGGTGCAGATTGAAAAATGTGACCATGTAGTTCCACGAGAAGGCCCTATGGAACGAAGGTCTCCGTCCCCAATCCTATGTCAAAGAGCTCAGCCTGCGGAAGCCTCGGGTGTGGTGGCGGTGGCAGGACCAAGTGAGCTGGCGAAAGATGATGCACCCTACACGGACTCCAGCGCATTGGATCAATACGGTTGCAGGGTGGTGGAAGAGCAGCCCTCCACTTCTGTGGATGCTTGAGCAGATCTCCAGAGAGAAAGGGTGGTGGTTCTAGTCTCTCCATGAAGTTTATCTGATATTTTTTGTTATCTGTTTTGTAAGTGGAGTTTTTTTTACAAAGCTGAAGCTGTACTCAGCTCTTTCTGAGTTGAACGCGGCTTTCAAGTGTGACTATGTATGCTGTTTTATTTTCATATGCTACACTATTGGGTCAATGTCGGTGTCTGTAAGCAAGATAGGGGTCATTGAGTCAGTCTGGTTTTTTGGCAGTCTGTGGGTTCTGCAGTTTTGGTCTGGGACAAATGTTGGTCTTCTAGTTATCAAGGTCAGGTGTCCATTTGTGTCAAATCCATCTCAGTATGGTGATATTTGAGGCAAGCCTCGTTTTAATCGTTTTGTTAAATTTTGTATAATAATAGAAGTAACCTAATTTACAAAAAAAAAATATGTTAATATTGCAAAAGGTAAAATAAGTTAATGAAATTCAAGACTAAAGATGGTTTCATATTAGACATTCCTCTGAAATCATTTTTATTTACACTGGTTAGTTACGCCGTGAGGCGCTCCTCTTTGAAATATACTCCCCTCTCATTTTACATGTCAAATTATGATTTGCTTGATTTGATGTTAGACGATTAAAATATTTTCTACTGTTAATCAAAAACTTAGTTATAATTGAAACAATTATTCTAAACATCATCTTTCAAGAATGAGTGAACCCTAAAGGTAGAGTGCCATGGCTTAGGTTGCATTGCAGAGTGAAGGTAGGTGGCCATCAAGTGGAGTGAAGGTTGTTGAGCTTTGGTTTAACATTATGTGTTGGGCCAGTTGTTCTGAATGCGCTACCATCTGAATTTGATCACTTCTACCAACATATAAAGGCTGCTCAATTACAGAATTGTTGACAGCCATTTCTCCATCAATGATGCCTCTTGATGTTTCCCCTAGGGAAATAAATTAGGTTTTATAAAAATATTCCTAATTATTCCTAATTCGAAATCATGTTTTTTTAATTTATCTTTTAATACATATCCATTATCCATGGATTGGTTTTCTAATACGGTTCATGGGTCGTCAGTTGGACATTGATAAGGTGTTGCAACTTGAAAAGTGTTCAGAGTAATCATGAGAATTCGAATCCTAATATGGTTCATGGGTTGTCAGTTGACATTGAAAATTTTGACATTGTAGATCTCAATAGTGGTAGGGGTGATTCGTAACAAATATTCTTTTCAATGAGTTGTTATAGTTAGTTATCTTACATATAGCAGGCTTGGCTGACCATTTCTGTAATTGAAAAAATGGAGAAATTTTGTTCGAATCTTGTAACTGGAAAGGGAGTTATCAAAGATGACAACGGCATTGGTGGTGGGATATCTTTTCTTTCAAAAGAAGAACCATAAGCAATTTGAGATGGGGAGAGAATATTGGTTAGAAAAGATTGGACGAGGTGCCTTCATGGCATTCTACTCCCTCAATCATGTAAATATTCCTTCTGCAAGAAATTTCAGTTATGTCTATGGTTTGGTGGATTTTTTTTGTTGTTAGGTGCCTTATTGCCTACAACCTCAATTGACATTTTTTGACAAATTGTCTCAATTTCCACTAGAGAATTGAACTAGTGACAGAATGCCTATTTTTAATGCTATTATAGATGCATGATAATAGTTTATGAGTTCTAATATTTATCATGAGCATTTGGATTCTTAAATTCTAAGTTTGGCAAGGTTTTTATGGGAGACAATAAATTGAGAATTATTTCATACCTTTACTTGTGCATTATAATGCCTTGTGACCAATATTTTTTAAAAGGTTATCATCTTTTTCAAACCATGTAATTCTGCATTCTGCATTTGATGCTCATTTCTGTTATTGATTCCTTCTCAAAGAAAATATAAATTTAAGTTGCTTTGTTTGATTTGGTGACTCATATCAGTTTTGTTGTAGATTGATGACCTTCCAGTTGCATTTCCCTCTAGTCATCCATGCATAATAGGTCTCATTCCATGTTTCCTTTAGTTCTCAAGTCTGTCTGAGTCCACATGTGTTATATGATCATTAAAATGGATAAAACCCCGATTGGAATGCCAACGTTAGAAGAAATTTACCTTTGCTTCGTACAAGAGTTCTGAATATTACGTTGTCCCTACTTACAGTCGATGATCTATGATGTTCAAACCACTTGACAACAAGATGATATCTGAACATATTGTGAGCTTCAGCTTCTTTTGGTCTAAGAAAAAGTGAACAATGCTCATATAGGTGTGATTAGGGGTGCTCATCTTTGTAGGCAGAAGAAAGGAATGTCATTGATACATTTCTGATTATTTCTTTCAACAAATCTCTCTGGAGTGTTATTGATCCCAGGTCTAGCATTTACAAAATGTGACTCAACGCTTAAAAATGAGTCTTCCTCATTATTTGTACTAAATATCCTCTACATACATGCCAATTAAGAATTTGCTGCTATTTTGTTCAACACACATCTAACCTAGCCTTTGGCAGCAATTCTACATGCACCATTGAAAGAAGCTTATGGATGTAGGGAATTGGTGATGCAACATATATTCATTATGTGAGCAATAAGGAGTGGGACATAGAGTTTCCCCAAAGAAGTTGAGGAAGACGAAGCCCTAGAAGAAATGCTTATCAAGGCATTCATTGATTGGAGAAGTAGGTCAAAGATGGAAGCTTCTAGCTACTTAGGGTGTTTAAACTCCCATGAATGATTTATTGGATTGGGGACGTTGTAACATTTTCCTCGAAAAATGAAAAAGTTAGAATTTTTTAGCTTTTTGAGAAATCCAGTAGCTTTATTGGGTGTTCTTATTCTCATAACAATTGGTATATGGCCCAAATATTTTTCTCACTATATTCTCTGCATCATAGTTGAGCTGTATTCAAGATATTATAGGGCTATGACAAGGGAATTATCACCTTTTATTGCATCTATCGCACCATGTTTTTAATTGCACCAATAAAAGTCATTGGACTATAGTCATCAAAATGCCAAGGTTCTGTAATGAATATGAGGCATATGTGTTCATAGCAATTAAATGGATCAGTGAATGGATGGGCAAGCAATGTTCTATTAGCACTTCATTTTATGATTGTGATATTGTCAGTGGCAACTAGATTAAACTTCCTCATTGGTCATATCAAAGATATCCTAGGAATATGTCTTATTTCCAAATAGAAGTATATATTCTATACTTCTAATTAATTAGTATTTCACCAATGGGGAGAACTCAAGGATGGATCTTCTTACAATCCTTATTTTTCGTATTGAATTCACTAGTCGAAAGGGCATTTTCTAGAGGTCAATCATGATTCTGACTGCCAACTTATTTACATTGCAAGGATCAATCGATGAAGCATTTATTATTTGTTTGTCTCAATTTGCTTCATTTTGAGAAGCTTGACAACATGTTATAGAAAGGATCGAAAGCATTTGCAAACCCACTAAAAATTTTTTGTTACCTTGTAACGAACCTTAGTAATTGTAAATATGTTAATGTTGCATTAAGATAATGAGGCCATGAAATTGAAGCTAGAGCTCATGTATATGGTACATTGTACCCAAATTCCCCTTCTTATAGAATCTAGATCAATCAATATATCAAACAATGATACATTTTCCCTATAGTGGCTGCAAGTGTCCCTATTATGTTAATGGATTCTACATTAAACTGGGACATTGCCTTGAAATATCTGAATGTAGATGCAAAAACGATGCTTACAATGAATAATTACAGTGGGAGAAACATATCACTAGTGATATTTGATCAAACCAAGAATAAAAATATGGCTAAGTTGTGAGAAGAGGAAAATGTGTGGACAACCAGGGTCGAGTAAGATGATATTAGTGAAGGTTAAAAAAGAATGTAATATGCAAATTCAAAGAGCTAACATCACAAATTTACAATTGCAGACATGGTTGACAGAGCCAAGAGGTTCAATTTTGTTGGGTGTTTTTATCACCAAAATGCAGTATAAAGAGAGCATGAATTCACTAGGATTGGATCCACGATTTTTCTGAGAATTTACCAACGAAGTTGCAACAAAAGGGAGCACATTTTTAGTTGGTAAGGCACCCATAAAATCGTTGTATTGAAGTGCCATGAGATTCTATTGACAAAGGCACGATTCAATGGGACAACAACAACCAAAACATAGTAAATTTTAGCATGAATTAGCCATGGAAATTAGTATGATTTCACTTGGTGAAAGGTTCATCGAATCTATTGTTTCAAGGGCCATTAAATGGCAATGGTTTGTGAAATTATTTGCAGAGAGAACTGGAAGAGACACAAGTAAAAACTAAGTTTTAAAATAACTAAGAAAATGGCTAATCTAAGAGGATCAAAATGTGCTAGAAATATGAAATTTTAATCAAGTCAATTTGGCATATGGTTTATTTGGGTTTCAAGTCAGCTAGGTGTATATTGTGCATTGGTGAAGCTCACCGCCAAGGAACCACCCCCACGCAATTCCAATTTTGGCTTTTGTCATCCCAGTTTTTGAATCTTAGCCAAAAAACCGAGAGTGCCAACAAGAAAATATCCAGGTGTTGAAAAAACCAAGCATGTCACCAAGAATGAAACACTAAGTGTGTTCCAAGAAAGAAGAAGTGTTCCCACGAGAGAAATTATGAATATCAAATGCAGAACACATCCAATAAAGAGATGAACACATTTCCATATCTATGTTTTCAAAAATATTTTAGCGTTGGAACTTGGGAGGTTCATGCTTCTTCGTGAGACCAAGATAAATGTATTGTTTCAACATCATTGGTGGTAGAGTTATGCAACATATTTGATCATTTAAGTTTAATAGATTTGCATCTTCTTTTCCTATGGAGAATTTTCTCTTTATATGTGCTAGAGTTATTGGGATATTTTTTAGGAACTAGCAGCCATGCAAATTTATATTTTTAAATCCATAATTCTCCTCATCATTTGCAAATTGTTCATGTGCATCAATGGTTAGAGAAGACAACTTAGCTTCAAAATGTTTGTAAGACAAAGAATGCAAATTTTAGCAAATATGGAGCTAATAATAAATTCCTGTGGTGTCTGAAATATTCTTGGGTTTCTTTTGAGAGATAGCATTAGAGAGCCATGTACTCTTCAAATTTCCAAGGGAACTTTAGCCCAATGCATCAATGGCTTCATACAGGTGTGATTGGGGGTGCTCATCTTTGTAGGCAGAAGAAAGGAATTTCATTGATACATTTCTGATTATTGCTTTCAATAGATCTCTATGGAGTGTTATCGATCCCAGGTTTGACGTTTACAAAATGTGACTCAACTCTTAAAAATGAGGTAACATTCTCTGCATTTTTAGAAAAGAAAGAAAAATTGAACACTTTTTTCTACAATGGTAGAATATGGATATGTTGTCTGCATGATATCAAGGGAAATATCTTATTTGGCTAATGTATTCCTTACCTACCTATGCTATCTATAATCGTACTATTAAGATACTTAACAATTTTGTTATGCACAACACTCATGTGTGCAATTTTCTAATAGTGATTTTTGGTCAAGTTTCCCAGCAGATCTATTTCTACCCTAAATGGTTGTCATTGTTTTCTCATAGAAATTTATACTTGAAAAGTGTTGATCTTACATCTCATGCTAATTGGAAATTAGTCTTGAATCCCTAAAGATTACACAATTTAATCTATGTCATAATGGAACCATTTTTACACCCAGTTTGATGATTTAATGCACGTGTTTGAGATATCAACTCTGTTTGTTTAGATTGACTGTGGTTGTGGGAAGTCATGAAGTCGTTGTCAATGATGGTCAATGTAATAATCATGTTGTATTTGGCAACAATGTTGAAGATCCAGTAGCTGCACTTAATGTACAAGGCTGGAACAACTCTTGATTTCATTTTTGGGAGGTATTGTCTTTTCTCCTGCCCATAAATATATAAGCTATGGAGGATGAGTGGATGGGTGTAACAAATTTGAATGTGTATTAATCCTCTGGAGTATTTCTTGTGAGAATTTCATGCACTTCAAAGAGTTTCCAAATCAAAATACAACACAGCTTGGATGTACACATTCTTAAGGAGAAGGCCATAATGAAGGGTTCGTCTTCCTCATTATATGTACTAAAGATCCTTTGCATACATGCTAACGAAGAATTTGTTGCTATTTAGTTGAACACATATCTAGCTTGTACCTTGGCATCAATTCTGGATGTACGATTGAAAGAAGCTTCTGGATGTAGGGAATTGGTGATGTAACATATATTCATTATGTGAGTAATAAGGGGTGGGACATAGAGTTTCGCCAATGAAGTTGAGGAAGATGAATCCCTAGAAGAAATTCTTATGAAGGTATTCATGGATTGGAGAAGTAGGTCAAAGATGGAAGCTTCTAGCTACTTAGGTGTTTAAAATCCCATGAAGGATTTATTGGATTGGGGATGTTGTAACATTTTCTTGGAAAAATGATATAGTTAAAATTCTTGAGCTTTTCTAGAAATCCACCAATTGTATTAGGTGTTCTTATTCTCATAACAATTGGTATATGGCCCAAAGATTTTTTTGCTATTTTCTTTACATCATATTCAAGCTGTATTCAAGATATTATATGGTTCTATTACTCAACGATTATCAATCGCATACCTTAGTGTTAGTACTATGGCAGGGCCATTATCATCTTTTGTTACATCTATTGCACAATGTTTTTAATTGCACCAAAAAAATTCATTGAATTGTAGTCATAAAAAAGCCAAGGTTCTGTAATGAATGTGAGACATATGTATTCATAGAAATGAGATGGAACAATGAATGGATGGGCAGACAATGTTTTATTTGAACTTTGTTTTATGATTTTGATATTGTCGATGGAAACTAGATTAAAATTCCTTAATGGTCATATCAAAGATCTTCTAACAATATGTTTTATTGCCAAATAGAAGTAGATATTCTATACTTCTAATTAATTAGTCATTCACCAGTGGATAGCACTCAAGTATGGATCCTCTAACAATCCTTAGTTTTAGTATTGAATTCACTAGTCGAAAGGAAATTTTCTAGAGGCCAATCATATTTCCGACTGCCAACTTAGTTACATGATAGGGATCAAATGATGATGCATTTATTATTTGTTTGTCTCAATTTGCTTAATTTTGAGAAGCTTGACAACATGTTATAGAAAGGATGAAAAGCATTTGCAGACCCACTAAAGTTTTTATGTTACCTTGTAACGGACCTTCGTAATTGTATATATGTTAATGTTGCATTGAGATATTAGGGCTGTGAAATTCAAGATGGAGCTCACATATATGCTACATTCTACCCAGCTTCGCCCTCCTATAGAATCTAGATCAATCAATATATCAAATGATGATAAATTTTTCCTATAGTGACTGCAAGTGTCTCTTTTCTGTCAATGGATTCTACAATAAACTGGGACATTGCCTTGAAAGATTTGAATGGAAATGCAAAAAAGCTACCTATAATGAACAACAACAATGGGAGAAACATATCACCAGTGATATTTGATCAAACCAGGAATGAAAATATGGCTAATTTGTGAGCACAGGCAGATGTGTCGTCAACCAGGGTCTAGTAAGATGAAATTAGTGAAGGCTAAAAAGGAATGTAATATGCAAAGTCAGAGAGGTCATATCACAAATTTCCTACTGCAAACATTGTTGAAAGAGCCAAGAGGTTTGTTTTTGTTGTGTGTTTTGGTCACCAAAATGTAGTATAAAAAGGGGACGAATTCAGTAGGATTGAATCCATGACTTTGCAGAGAATTTATCAACCAAGTTGATGAAAAGGGAAGTAGGGGTATATCCATTTCTCCTTTCTCTATAAATAATTGATCCTGGGACCTATGGGTTATGAGCCCATTACTTATTGGAAGTGCTTCAAAAGGTCTCAAGCCTTTAACTTGGACCATACAACTTTATCGTATTTCTTTATAAAAACTTGGCAACACATCACTTAATGCAATACAAAGGAAAACACGACAAAAATCCACTTGGAATCATAAACTGGACATCAAAATTATTACATCCACCATTATAACTTGGTCGATTCTTCTCTTTAATCGTTCCAATCCTCTACGCTGACCCTTTCGATCTTCGACTAGCGATCAGATCTTAACCAATGATTTCACTCCCAGATACAACGACTATCAGCCCATTGCTATATCGTAGTTTCAGCGTATCCACTATCCTTCACACTTGGCCTCTACAACTAGTGATAAATGATTAGATCATGACCGTCGATCTGGTACTCAATTTGATGGTTGTGATTAAACCAATCAACAATCTTGCTTAACAAATCTCAACCATTTGTCTATTCGCTTTGGATCCAATGACTCACAAGGATTTCGGGTAAGCAATGTGCTGGAGGATTAACCACCCAAAAATCACTTTCTTCTCTCCTCCTTGCTACTACGTGTCACTTGCTGAGTGGAATCGGGGCCAAACAGAAAATACCTCTTACGGTATTTCTTTTGCCTGAAATCCACTTTCACTGTTCCAAAACCATTTTATTTTTGAATTAACTCTGTGCTCTTTCACCACTTACTGTCCATCGATTTGAAAGATTTGAAGGTTCTCGTTCCTTTCTACTATGCCTTTGATCCTTTGCGTATTGATGGATTTTTGCTAAGGCCCCTAATCCTCTGCCAATTCTCTGTTTATGCATGAACACTCACATAAATGATATTTCATTAAACAATGGATCACCATCGATCCTACAATGATCGATGGTTGATTAATAATCTCGCAATACAGGATTAACTCTATATATGAAACACACATAACACATGATTTCACAATGAAATTCACACTTTTTCTATTATATACAGAATAGTTATACACTAAGGCATTTTAGCCTTAGAGATAGTTCCCTCTCGACTACATTTGAATACTTTATGCTTACACAAGTTTTTTGTCTATTGCTCCCCTCTCTCACACACAAAATATCTTTTCTATAAGAGATTACAACAGTCGTGGATCATTTAAGTTGCAAGATTTCTCCCCACAATTACTCAACAACCCTTAGTTCTCTCTATATGCATACATGCATATGGCAGATTAAATTACATTAAATAAGTCTTCAAGAGACTTTATCCATTCCATCATTTACTCTGTTTTTAATAGAAATGTCCCTATTGCACTCTGATGGTCCACATCCTCTCCTTGCTCCACTTTGGATTCCTCTTGTAGTTATGAGTGCTCAGATGCTCTTGCCTCAGACTCTCGAGGCACAAACGTTTATGACCTCCTGGTCACCTGCTTCTCATTGTCCTTAGAAATTCTACCCACCTCTCAGTGGAATTGCCTTCATAATCTTCTGTGAGCTGCAACCAACCTCTACAGTAAAATTCTTCCTCTGCTACACGATACCTCACCAAGCTCTCCTTACTCAGTGCTTTGGCATCCTTCTAGTTCTCTTCTTTGCAACCAATTGAGTACTCCTTGCTCTAGGTTGCTACAAGTCTTCTCACCTTGCATTGTTGTTCTCTGCATGACAAAAAGACCATAGGTTAGAATATTCCGACACATAGGAAATAGTTAAGTTCAACTTGGTATAGTATAGAGTTAGGTATAGAGTTAGGTAAAGTGTGTTTCTTTACCGTTGTACATTTTGTAACTTACAATCCGATGGTCACGATATCTAGTGATCTGACGGTTCACTCTCTCCTCGGTATTACCGACACTTGATCCGTGGCTTGACACCCGATTGGTCCATGAGTTCTATTTAAAGCGCATGGAGGGTCATTGTTCGGGTAATCCGTCTATGAGAGAAAGCCTATGTAAATTTTCATTCTTTGATTAATAAATTGCCTGAAGTGGCCACGTTGGCTCAGGCCGTGGACTGTTTCCCTCTTTGAGGGTTTTAAC
>APFE030494334.1:0-18647 GCA_000404065.3 Pinus taeda | reverse complement strand
CAAAACTTCAAACACTACTCATCCATGTCAATAAGCCAAATCATATCAAACTCTTGCAGCTATTATCAAATAGTTTCATACACTGGTTTTAATGGATAATTCATAGTATGCATATCCCGATCATCTGCAAACACAAGTTTAGTCAACATATTCAAAAAATTCAAACTTTCCTGCTCATAGAACTTTATATTCTCTACTTCATGTATGTATGATTGACATCTTTTAGATGAACATTTGATTTCATGCACAAGGCTTCATTTTTGTGTTCTAAAAGCATAACTGCATCCATAAGTCTTCTTTTGTGCAGTTGGGAGACAATAGTCGCACCCATGACCTTAATTCCATGCAACTGAGAGGCTATAGACACACTTGTAAGCTTACTTCCATGCGACTAAGAGTTAGAGTAAGGGAAAACTCTCTCTTCTCAGATCATAACTTTGTTGCAAACCAACAATATCAAATATTTGTCTATCCATGTCCATAAATCATACTTCAACAGTAAATAATATACATATAATGAAAATGATAATGGAGTAAGGATCTTATGGAGAGATTCTATTTCTGAATGGGAATCCACTTCAATCATCTTCATTCATGACATCAACTTGTCTATAATTTTATCATGCATCGATATATCTGTTAGATCATAAAGTCAGACTACCTCACGTACTCAGCATCGTTATATCATGTTATCATCAGCTACTTCATCATTACATCAACCTGTGATCAATCTTTCATCGAAGGTTAGATTCAAATAACTAATAGGAGTATACTTCAAGAATCATGATCACAAGCATTACTTCTTTGTCATATAATTCAATTCATCAAGTTAGGGCATTCAGTTTTACCATATGCCATAATTACTAAGCACATCAAAACATAGCCATGGTTAACAAAGGATCCTGAACATCAATATCATTGTTATACTTCTATCATCATGGCTTCCATGCTTTTCACAAACAATATCAATAGTGTCAAGTTACCATATACTAGAATCAAGGTGCTAACCTTCTTTATGGGACCAAGATATCCAAAGTAATAGATGATAGCCAGATATCAAGTATACCAATATATCAAAGATCAATATTAAGTAGCTTCATATGATTAAGAAGTTAATCATATCTAAAAAGGTAAGATAATTGATTACTATTAAGTATATCATCCCATCAAGAGTATCATGATTCGAACTTACACATGTATGAGCCATTTGTGAAGGTGACATAACTTACTTTTCCATTCAATGAAACTTAACAGTATACCATTCATACCTTGTAGTGTTTAGATACATGTGCACGTTATTATTTTGCATAGGCAATTGTAGCACTTTGTCACCTTTTCATCAAGAGCCTATTTTACCATGTTATATCTTCTCTTCCTGCAATATCCATGATCCTTAAGAAGGATCTGCTTATCACAACCCTTCAAGAGGTTAGAAGCATCTAAATACTCAAATATACAAGCAGGAAGCATAAGTAATAATCAAAACAATAATTAGACCCATAAGTCAAAAATAAAGACATACAAGAGCATCATAAATCAAAAAGTACTTATCTTCAATGAGATGTTATAATCTCCCTCTTGAACTAGCCTTGAAGAACCATCACTATCTATTATTCACCAACTTTTATAGAAACCTTGGTTGACATTTACCATGCTAGGGTTTCTAGATTTCATATCTCAAATGTTTGCCATAAACCAAGGTTTCTATCAAACCCCAACCTCATAATATCTATTAGAACCTAATAACCAAATTTCCTATGGTTTCTTTCAAACCCTAGAATTCTTTTAGGTCTCCTCCATCCTCTCTTTCTTCCATCAATGGTGTCATCATATGGGTGATTTCCATGAGTTTTCTTCAACCCATCTCTGATACCATGTTAATTTTTCTTAGGGCTATATTTTTCTTTGCTTAGGTAATTGCATTTCTTCATTAACACATTACATTCACCCAATAACATCATAAAATTATTCTGATTTACATCATTATTCAACAACATATGCAAGCATAGAGAGAGAACAATATAATCATCATCAATGCATAAGAACATAAATGACAATAGAATAAAAGCATTCACACATAGAGACACCAAGATTGGTCGGAGACCAGGGAAAAACCCCACAAGGGGGGAACCCTTCCAAGTTATTCTTCTTATTATATTTTCATAAAATGTTCAACAAGGAGACAATACAATGATCCATATCTTCATACATACAACTATACAGTAAAATCAACTAACCAATATATATGAAATACACCTAATCATGTTTATACTCAAAACACTGACTCAAAAACCTGTAATGAATTGTCACTGTTTGCGATGAGCTGTCGAACTCTGCGGCCAATGAGCAAAAACTTTGAAGGACTGAGATTTCATCTTTTAGGTCCCAGTCACATGGAAGAAGATTTATCCGAGTGACTAGAAGATCCCAGTCGCTCCCTTGACTCTGGGAAGCGAGCAACTATGGTCATATTTGGTTTGTGGCGACTGAGCAACTGAGATTTTGCAACCTTAACTCCTGGTCACATGCATACTGAGTTTTCCATGTGACTTGAAGGCTCTAGTTGCATGCATGAGCCTTTGTGGGAGTGATTGTGGTCAAAATCATTTTGTATCGTGCCTGCGACAGAGACCCGAAACCCTAAAATAGAAATGTGAGCTTCAAATCCTACAATTTCATCTTCAAGCAAACATGTTCCTTTGCAGACGAGCCTCAAGCTTACGCGAGCCAAAAGATAATGATAGAAGAGTGTCTCATGATGATGTAAAAATCAGGTTGAGGTCACTTTTATTATAACCTGATGCCTGATGCCTGATTTATTCTCTTAGAATTTAAAATGGGTACTAGCAATTATGGGGCGTATAAATATTTATGTCATAATGAAGGTTATGATTCATAATTATGCAGGGCCAATCCCAAATCAAATTACAGCTTGAAAAGGGCCAATCTCAGACCAAATTAGTTCCTGCTCATCCCACTCATCATTTTGTTGATCATGTATATATTTGAATATATATATATATATATATAAAAGCAGAAAGATGCAAAGAAATTTACCTACTCTACCTGGATTCAATCCTTCCGCACACATGTGGATTCAAAAACGGGTGCAGGTACCAATACCAATTCATATTTAATATTTAAGTTAGCTTAGCTGAGCAATTCAATAATACTTCTTGAACAGAGCTAACATAGTCTAACCTAACAGAGCCTACTCTAACCTACTCTAGTTAAGTGTACTCGACCCTAGTCTAACCTACTGTAGCCTAACCTGGCCTAAACTAGGCTAACCTAACCTACTCTAACCTAGAGCCTAGCCTACCTTACCCTACACTAGCGTAAGATGGCCTATCCTAACATGCTCTATTCTTACCTACCTTAGCCTACCCTAGGCTAGCCTACCCTAGCCTAACCTAGCATAGCCTACTCTAGCCTAGCCTACTCTAACCTACTCTAGCCTAACCTAGAGTAGCTTGCTCTACCCTAGCCTAACCTACTCTAGCCTAGCCTAGCCTAAACATAGTCCAACATAACCTAACCTACTGTAGCCTAGCCTAGCTTATCCCTCCCCAAACGCTAAACTCTAAACTCTAAACAGTAAACCCTAAACCCTAATCATTTTATAGCATTTACTTAACCCTTATAAGTGCTAAACCTTAAACCCTAAATCCCAAACCATAAACCCAAGGCATTTTATAACATTTTAAAAAGAGTTTTTTTAACTTTTATTTAAGTGTTTATTAAAAGAATCTACTAAATCCTAAAACATGAACCCTAAACCCCAAAACACCAAACCCCAACCCCTAATTAATAATCATTTTATAGCATTTTAAAAAGCATTTTGTAACTTTAAAGCATTTTCTAAAGTGTTATAAACCCTAAACGCAAAACCCTAAACCCTAAACTCTAAGTATTTTATAATATTTTGAAAAGTGTTTTGTAACTTTTATTTAACATTTTACTAAAATAATTTACCAAATTGTTATAAATCCTAAACTTAAGCGCTGAATTGTAAGCCCCAAACTGTAAACCCTATACCGTAAACCTTGATAATTTTATAACATTTTAAAAATCATTTTGTAACTTTTATTTAAGTGTTTATTAAATCATTTACAAAAGTGTTATAAAACCTAAACCCTAAGCCCCAAACGCTACAGTTGAAACCCTAAAACGTAAACCCTATGTATTTTATAACATTTCAAAAAGTGTTTTCTAAATTTTATTTAGGTTTTTATTAAAATCATTTACTAATGTGTTATAAATCCTAAAACCTAAACCCTAAGCATTTTACAACATCTTAAAAAGTGTTTTGTAACTTTTATTTAAGTGTTTATTAAAAGCATTTACTAAAGTATTATAAACCTTAAACCATAAACCTGAAACTCTAAACCCTAAACCCCAAAACCCTAAAACCTAAGCCCTAATCATTTTATAACATTTTAAACATAATTTTAAACTTTTAATTAAGTGTTTATTAAAAGAATTTACTAAAGTGTTATCAACCCTAAACCATAAAAACTAAACCCCAAACTATAAACCCTCAACTAAAAAACCTAAACCCTAAACGCTAAACCCTAAACTAAAAAACCTAAACCCTAAACGCTAAACGCTAAGCCTTTTATAACATTTCAAAAATCATTTTGTAACCTTTATTTAAGCGTTTATTAGAACAATTTACTAAAGTCTTATAAACACTAAACCCTAACCCTAAACCCTAAACCCCAAACCCTAAACCCTATACGTTATACCCTAAAACCCAAACCATAAGCATTTCATAACATTTTAAAAAGTGTTTTGTAACTTTTTTTACATGTTTATTAAAAGAATTTATTAAATTGTGATAAACTTTAAACCCTAATCCCTAAAACCTAAACCCTATAACCTAAACCCTAATTAATTTATAGCATTTTAAAGAGTGTTTTGTAAGTTTTATTTAAGTGTATATTAAAAACTTTTACTGAATTGTTATAAACTCTAAGCCCTAAATGCTAAATCCTAAGAATTTTATAACATTTTAAAAACTATTTGTAACTTTTATTTAAGTGCTTAATAAAATAATTTAGTAAAATGTTATAAACCCTAAACCCCAAACCCTAATCCATAAACCATAAACCGTAAGAATTTTATGTGTATCTATAATAAGGGAAGACCACACCACCACACCTGGGTATGTGACTGTAGGAGGGAGAAAATTATGGTACATGAGATACCCCGAACTTTGTTTTTCCACCTTTCTTCATAAACCTTTTTCCTTTTATTTATTTTTCTTCATAACTCCTCAAGGCTCCATGGGATGAACACATTATGCGTAATATGTAGCAATGGATAACCTCATAAGGTGGGGTGGTTCATCCCTACACCCTAAACCCTAAACCTTAAACCCTTAACCCTAAACCCCAAACCCTAAACCATAAACCGTAAACCCCAAATCCTAAACAAAAACCCTAAGCATTTTATAACATTTTAAAAAGTGTTTTGTAACTTTTATTTAAGTGTTTATTAAAACAATTACTAAGGTGTTGTAAAACCGAAACCATGAACCCTAAACCCCAAACCCTAAACCATAAAACAATAAACCTCAAACCCTTAACTCTAAACCATAAACACTAAGAATTTTATAAGATTTTAAAAATCAGTCCGTAACATTTATTTAAGTGTTTATTAAAAGCATTAAATCAAGTGTTATAAAACCTAAACACTAAAATCTAAACCTGAAACCCCAAACCCTAAACCATAAATCCTAAACCCTAAATCCTACGCATTTTATAACATTTTAAAAACTGTTTGGTAACTTTTATTTAAATGTTTACTAAAAGCTTTTACTAAAGTGCTATAAACCCTAGAACATAAACCCTAAACCCTAAACCTAAAACCCAAAATCAAAACCCAAAACCCTAAACAATAAGCATTTTACAATAGCTTAAAATGCATTTTCTATCTTTCATTTAAGACTTTATTAAAAGAATTTACTAAGGTCTTGTAAACCCTAAATCCTAAATCCCAAAGGCCAAACGCTAAACACTAAATCCTAAGCATTTTATATCATTTTAAAAAGAATTTTGTAACTTTTATTTAAGCCTTTATTAAAAGGATTTACTAAAGTCTTATAAACCATAAACTCTAAAGACTAAACCATCCTAAACCCTAAACCCCAAACCCTAAACACCAAACCCTAAACCCTAATCATTTTAAAGCGTTTCAAAAATAATTTTGTAACTTCTATTACTGTGTTTATTAAAATAATTTACTAAAGCGTTATAAACCCTAAATTGTAAACCCCAAACATGAAACCATAAACCCTGAACACTAAGCATTTTATAACATTTTGAAAAGTGTTTTGTAACTTTTATTTAAGTTTTTATTAAAATCATTTACTGAACCCTTATAAAACCTAAACCTTAAACCCTAGACCCCAAACCCTAAACCTTAAGCATTTTAAAACATTTTAAAAAGAGTTTTTAAATTTTATTTAATTGTTTATTAAAATAATTTACTAAATCCTTATAAACCCTAAATCCTAAAATATGAACCCTAAACCCTAAACACAAAACCCTAAATACCAATCATTTTATAACATTTTAAAAAACGTTTTGTGAATTTAATTTAAGTGTTTATTAACCCCCTTGCTCTACCCTAATCTATCCTAGCCTTCTATAGCTTAGTAAAGCCTATCCTAGCCTAACCGAGCCTAGCCTAGCCTACTTTAGCCTAACCTAGACTACTTTATCCTAGTGTACCCTACTAAAACCTATTATAGCCTAACATAACCTATTATAGCCTATAGCCTAGCCTACTCTACCCTACCATACCCTACCGTGGATTACTCTATCCTATGCTACTGCAACCTAGCCTAGCCTAGCCTAGTCTAGCCTTGTCTAGCCCAACATACTCTAGCATAGCCTAGAATTCTATACCCTAGTTTAACCTAACCTACTCTAGTCGAGCATATGCTAACCCACTATGGCCAGGCATAACCTACTCTCACCTAGCATAATCTATCATACTCTATCCTAGCCTCAACTACTGTAGCCTAACCTAGCTAGCATAGCTTACTCTAGCCTACCCTTGAAAGCTTTAGTCTAGCCTAGACTACTCTAGTCTATCGTGGCTTATAATACTCTAACATTTCCTACTACAACCTAGCATAGACTAGCCTAACGTAACCTACTCTAGCCTAGCTTGGCCTACACTAGTGTAGCCTTAACTAAGATACTCTATCCTAGCCTAGCCTACTATAGCCTATCATAGACATCTTTAGCCTAACCTACTATACACTAGCCTAGCATAGCCTGACATACCCTACCCTATACTATGCTAGCCTAGCCAACCCTATCCTAACCTACTCTAGGCTATCCTTGCCTAGACTAACCTACTCTAGCGTATCCTAACATACTATGGCCTAGCCTAACCAAGTTTGACCTACTCTAGCCCAGCCTAGCGTAGCTTAAGATAAGCTAGCCTAACCTAACCTACTATACCCTAGCCTACGATAGCCTAGCCTACTCTAGCCCAGCCTAACCTAGTCTAGCCTATGCTTGCCTATTGTAGCATATCCTAGCCTAGCATAGCCTACTTTAGCCTAGCATAGCATAACCTAACTTACTCTAGCCTAGCTTAGCCTACTGTATCCTAGCATAACCTACACTTAAGTAGCATATCCTAGCGTGGCCAAGCCTAGATTACTCTAGCATAGGCTACCCTACTCTACTAGAGCCTAGCCTAACCTACTCTTAAGTAGCATAACCTAGCGTGGCCAAGCCTAGATTACTCTAGCATAGCCCACCCTACTCTAGTAGAGCCTAGCCTAGCCTAACCTACTATGGCCTATCCTATAGTAGCCTTATATAGCCTACTCTAGATTAGCCTTGCCTAGCCTACCCTACTCTAGCCTAGCCTAGACTACTCTAGACTAACCTACTCTAGCCTACTATAGCCTAGAATAACTTACCCTACTCTACCCTACTCTAGCCTAGCCTAGCCTAGCCTACTCTAGCCTAACCTTGCCTAGCCTACTTTAGCCTACTCTACCCTTGACTACCTTAGCCTAACCTACTCTAGCCTAGTCAAGCCTACTCTAGCCTAACCTAGCTTATTCTAGCCTTGGCTAGCCTACCATACTCTACCTTATCCTAGGCTACTATAGTCTGCACTAGTCCATTGTACTCTAGCATAGCCTAACCTAGTATAGCCTTGACTACTCTAACCTAACCTAGCCCAACCTACTCTAGTGTAGCCTAGCCTATCTTACCATAGCCGACTCTACCATAACCTACTCTATCCTAGCCTAATGTAACATAACCCAACCTACTATTTCCTAACCTACTCTAGCCTACCCTTGTCCAACCTGTTCTAGCCTAGACTAACCTAATCTAGCCTAGCCTAACCTATCTTAACTTACACTAGCCTTGCCTAGCCTAGCCTAACTTATTCTATCCTAGCCTAACTTGCTCTAGCCTATCCTACATTAGCCTAGCCTACTCTTCCCTAGCCAAGCCTACTCTAGCCTAGAATACTCTCACCTACTCTAACCTAGCCTACTCTAGTCTAACCTAGCCTAACCTACTCTCACCTAGCATGACATACTCTCGCCTACCCTATCCTAGCCTAACCTAACCCACTCTAGCCTATCCTAACCTACTTGTGCCTAGCCTAGCCTAGCGTAACCTAACCTACTCTTCGCTAGCCTTGTGTGGTGTAGCCTAACCTACTCTAGGCTAGCCTACCCTGACCTACTCTACCCTAGCCTAGCCTAGCCTATCCTCGCTTATCCTAGCCTAGCTGAAACTACTCTATTCTAGCCTACCCTAAGCAACCATAGCCTACTTTGGCTTAACCTAGCCTATCCTAGTGTAGCCTAGCCTAGCTTGCTCTAACCTACTATAGCATAGCCCACTGTAGACTACTCTAGGCTACTTTAGCCTAAGCTAGTGTAGCCTACTCTGGCCTAGACTAGTGTAGCCTACAATAGACTAACCTACTCTAGCCTAGCATGTTCTAGGCTACCGTAGACTAGCCTAGCCTACTCTAGCCTCACCTACTTTATCCTATACTACCCTAGCTTACTCTATCATAGCCTAGCCCAACCTAGCCTACTCTAGCCTAACCTACTGTAGTCTAGCCTAACCTAACCTACTCTAGCCTAGACTAACCTAATCTAGCTTAACCTAGCCTAACCTACTCTAGCCTAGCCTAAATAAGTCTAGCCTAGCTTAACCTACTCTATCCTAGCCTAACTTACTCTAGCCTAGCCTACTATTGACTAACCTAGCCTACTCTAGCCTAGATTACTCTGACCTACTCTAGCCTAGCCTAGCCTACTATTGACTAACCTAGCCTACTCTAGCCTAGATTACTCTGACCTACTCTAGCCTAGCCTAGCCTTAGCTACTCTCTCATAGCAGGACCTACTCTCACGTACTGTAGCATGACATAGCCTAACCTACTCTACCCTAGCCTTACCTAGTCTAACCTAATATATCCTACACTAGCGTGGCCTACTCTAACCTACTCGAGCGTAACCTAGCCTAACCTACTCTACACTACCCTAGCCTAGCCTAGCCTATCATTGCCTACTCTAGCCTACTCTAGCCTAGCCTACTCTTACATAGGCTAGCCTACTCTAGCCTTGCTTAAGCTACTATCTACTAGCATGACCTATTCACACGTAGCCTAGAGTGAAATATCTTAACCAACTCTTGCCTAGCCTAACATAGTCTAACCTAACATAACCTACTCTAGCGTAGCATACTCTAACCTAGTCTAGCCTAACCTAGCATAACCTACTCCACCCTAGCCTAACCTACTATAAACTAGCCTATCCTAACCTAGCCTAGCCTAAACCTAGTCTAACATAACCTAACATGCTCTATCCAAGCCTACTCTAACCTACTCTAGTTAAGTGTACCCGAGCCTAGTCTAACCTACTCTAGCCTAAACTAGCCTAACATAACCTACTCTAACCTAGAGCCTAGCCTACCTTACTCTACACTACCCAAACCTAGCCTATCCTAACCTACTCTATTCTTGCCTAAATTTTATTTAAGTGTTTATTAAAAGCTTTTATGAAAGTGTTATAAACCCTAAACCCTAAACTCCAAACAATAAATCTCAAACCCTTAACTCTAAACCATAAACACTAAGCATTTTATAACATTTTAAAAAGTAGTCCGTAATTTTTATTTAAGTGTTTATTAAAACCATTAAATCAAGTATTATAAACCCTAAACACTAAACTCTAAACGTGAAACCCCAAACCCTAAACCCTAAAGCCTAAAGCCTAAATCCTAAAATTTTGATAACATTTTAAAAATTGTTTTGTAACTTTTATTTATGTGTTTATTAAAAGCATTTACTAAAGTCTTATAAACCCTAAAACCTAAACCTAAAACCCAAAATCAAAACCCAAAACCCTAAACAATAAGAATTTCATAATAGTTTAAAAAGAATTTTGGATCTTTCATTTAAGAATTTATTAAAAGAATTTACTAAGCTCTTGTAAATCCTAAACCGTGAATCCTAAAGGCCAAACCATGAACACTAAACCCTAAGCATTTTATATCATTTTAAAAAGAATTTTGTAACTTTTATTTAAGCCTTGATTAAAACCATTTACTAAAGTCGTATAAACCATAAACCCTAAACGCTCAACCACCATAAACCCTAAACCCCAAGCCCTAAAAGCTAAACCCTAAACCCTAATCATTTTATAGCATTTCAAAAATCATTTTGTAACTTTTATTTCAGTGTTTATTAAAATAATTTGCTAAAGCGTTATAAACCCTAAACAAGAAACCCTAAACTGTAAGCCCCAAACCTCAAACCCTAAACCCTAAACCTTAAATCCTAAACACTAAGCATTTTATAACATTTTAAAAAGTGTTTTCTAACTTTTATTTAAGTGTTTATTAAAATAATTTAGTAAATCCTTATAAACCCTAAATCCTAAAACATGAACCCTAAACACTAAACCCCAAACCCTAAATACTAATAATTTTAGAATATTTTAAAAAACATTTTGTGACTTTCATTTAAGTGATTATTAACCCCCTAGCTCTACCCTAATCTATCCTAGCCTACTATAGCTAAGTAAATCCTATCCTAGCCTAATCGAGCCTAGCCTAGCCTAGACTACATTATCCTTGTGTACCCTACTACAACCTATTATAGCCTAACATAACATGACATACCCTATTATAGCCTATAGCCTAGCTTACTCTACCCCACCATACCCTACCTTGGATTACTCTATCGTATCCTACTGCAGCCTAGCCTAACCTAGCCTAACCTAGACTAGTCTAGCCTAACATACTCTAGTGTAGCCTAGAATGCTATACCCTAGTTTAACCTAACCTACTCTAGTCAAGCATAGCCTAACCCACTGTGGCCTACTATAACCTACTATGGCCTATCATAATTTATCGTACTCTATCCTAGCCTCGACTACTGTAGCCGAGTCTACTCTAGCCTAACCTAGCAAGCATAGCTTACTCTAGCCTACCCTAGAACGCTTTAGTCTAGCCTAGACTACTCTAGTGTATCATGGCCTATAATACTCTAACATTGCCTACTACAACCTAGCCTAGACTAGCCTAATGTAACCTACTCTAGCCTAGCTTGGCCTACACTAGCGTAGCCTTAACTAATATACTCTATCCTAGCCTAGCCTACTCTAGCTTAGCCTAGCCTACTATAGCCTATCATAGACTTCTTTAGCCTAACGTACTATACACTAGCCTAGCATAGCATGACCTACCCTACCCTATACTATGCTAGCCTAGCCAACACTAGCCTAACCTACTCTAGGCTAGGCTAGCCTAAACTAACCTACTCTAGCATATCCTAACCTGCTATGGCCTAGCCTAGCCAAGTTTGACCTACTCTAGCCCAGCCTAGCCTAGCCTAATCTAACCTACTATACCCTAGCCTATTATAGCCTAGACAACTCTAGCGTAGCCTACTCTAGCCTAGCCTAACCTAGTCTAGCCTACCCTTTCCTATTGTAGCATATCCTAGACTAGCGTAGCATAGCCTAACTTACTCTAGCCTAGCCTAGCCTACTCTTAACTAGCATAACCTAGCATGGCCAAGCCTAGATTATTCTAGCATAGCCTACCCTACTCTAGAAGAACCTAGTGTAGCCTAAGCTACTATAGCCTATCCTATTGTAGCCTTATATATCCTAGCCTATCCTAACCTATCCCAGCCTACTCTAGCATAGCCTAGCCTATCTTACCCTAGCCAACTCTAGCCTAACCTACTCTATCCTAGCCTAATGTAACATAACCTAACCTACTATTACCTAACCTACTCTAGCCCAACCTACTCTAGCCTAAACTAACCTAATCTAGCCTAGCCTAACCTATCCTAACTTACACTAGCCTTGCCTAGCCTAGCCTAACTTATTTTATGCTAGCCTAACTTGCTCTAGCCTATCCTACCTTAGCCTAGCCTACTCTTCGCTAGCCAAGCCTACTCTAGCTTAGAATACTCTCACCTACTGTAACCTAGCCTAACCTTGCCTAACCTACTCTCGCCTAGCATGACCTGCTCTCGCCTACCCTAGCCTAGCCTAACCTAACCTACTGTAGCCTATCCTAACCTACTTGTGCCTAGCCTAGCCTAGCGTAACCTAACTTACTCTTCCCTAGCCTAGTATGGTGTAGCCTAACCTACTCTAGCCTAGCCTAGCCTAGATTAAACTATTCTATTCTAGCCTACCCTAGCCAACCATAGCCTACTTTAGCTTAACCTAGCCTATCCTAGTGTAGCCTAGCTTAGTTTGCTCTAGCCTACTATAGCATAGCCTACTATAGCCTACTCTAGGCTACTTTAGCCTAGGCTAGTGTAGCCTACTGTAGCCTAGACTAGTGTAGCCTACAATAGCCTAACCTACTCTATCCTAGCCTACTCTATTGTAGCCTAGCCCAACCTAGCCTACTCTAGCCTAACGTGCTTTAGTCTAGCCTAACTTAACCTACTTTAGCCTAGACTAACTTAATCTAGCTTAACCTAGCCTAACCTAGCCTAACCTACACTAGCCTAGCCTAAAGCAGTCTAGCCTAGCTTAACCTACTCTATCCTAGCTTAACTTACTCTAGCCTAGCCTACTCTTGACTAACCTAGCCTAATGTAGCCTAGATTACTCTAGCCTTCTCTAGCCTATCCTAGCCTTAGCTACTCTCTCCTAGCATGACCTACTCTCACGTATCCTAGCATCACATAGCCTAACCTACTCTAGCCTAGCCTTACCTAGTCTAACCTAACATATCCTACACTAGGATGGCCTACTCTAACCTACTCGAGCGTAGCCTAGACTAACCTACTCTACACTACCCTAGCCTAGCCTAGCCTACCATTGCCTACTCCAGCCTACTCTAACCTAGCCTACCCTTGCATAACCTAGCCTACTCTAGCCTAGCTTACTCTGACATACTCTTCCCCAGCGTAGCTTAAGCTACTATCTCCTAGCATGGCCTATTCACACGTAGCCTAGCATGAAATATCTTAACCTACTCTAGCCTAGCCTAACATAGTCTAACCTAACGTAGCCTACTCTAGCCTAGCCTACTCTAACCTAGTCTGGCCTAACCTAGCATAACTTACTCTACCCTAGCCTGACCTACTCTAACCTAGCCTAGCCTAACCTAGCCTAGCCTAAACCTAGTCTAACATAACCTAACGTGCTCTATCCAAGACCACTCTAACCTACTCTAGTCAAGTGTACTCGAGCCTACTCTAACCTACTCTAGCCTAAACTAGCCTAATCTAACCTACTCTAACCTAGATCCTAGCCTACCTTACCCTACACTACCCAAACCTAGCCTATCCTAACCTACTCTATTCTTGCATACCTTTGCCTACCCTAGCCTAACCTAACCTAACACAGCCTACTCTAGCCTAGCCTACTCTAACCTACTCTAGGCTAACCTAACCTAACTTACTCTACCGTGGCCTAACCTACTCTAACCTAGCCTAGCCTAACCTAGCCTAGCCTAAACCTAGTCCAACATAACCTAACCTAGTCTAGCCTAGCCTAGCTTATCCCTCCCTTACTCTACCCTAGCTTAGCCTATCCCTACCCTTCTCGATCCCAACCTACTCTAGCATAACCTTCCCTAACCTAGCCTAACCTAACACAGCCTACTCTAGCCTAGCCTACTCTAACCTACTCTAGGCTAACCTAACCTAACTTACTCTACCCTGGCCTAACCTACTCTAACCTCGCCTAGCCTAACCTAGCCTAGCCTAAACCTAGTCCAACATAACCTACCTAGTCTAGCCTATCCTAGCTTATCCCTCCCTTACTCTACCCTAGCTTAGCCTATCCCTACCCTTCTCGATCCTAACCTACTCTAGCATAACCTTCCCTACCTTATTGTAGCCTAACCTAGCCTATAGCAGCCCTAATCTACTCTAGCCTAGCCTAGTCTACTCTAGTTTAGCATAGCTTAGCCTATTCTAGCCTAGTCTACTCTAGTTTGCCATAGCTTAGCCTATTCTAGCCTAGCCTAGCCTACTCTAACTGGCTCTAGCTTTCCATAATCTAATCTAAACTAGTCTAGCCTATTCTTATGTAGCTTAGTCTACTTTATTCTATCCCAATGCACTCTAGGTTAACTTTTCATTAAAAACATATTCAAAATCACTCTTAAAATACATAGAAAATAAAGTGTAAAACTTAATAACTTATGTAAATTTTAACATATTTTAAAAGATAAATTTAATCAAATAATATTAATAAACAAATAATTTAAAAATAAATCAAAATAAATACTATCAATAAAGAAAATATAAGAAATTTTATTTAAAAGAAATTAAATTTACTAATATCTAAATTCATTTAGGAAGGAATATATATTAAATGAAAAATATATCTGTAAAATGTAAAAGCCAAAAGCTTAATTCAAAATAAATTTGAGAAACGGAGTTAATCTAAACATTAAAAAAAAAATTCAAAATCATTTAAAAAAAAGCCAATTCATGGAAACTAAGTCCAGTTAAAGCGCAGCCATGAAAACAGCAAAAGAATGAGATGGCACACGAATCGCTTGTTGGATCATTCTGAAACATCAAATCGTTGAACGCTTGCAACGCTGTGCAATAAGTAATGATTGTTTCAACGAGACGGATAAACATATCGGGTGACTTTTAATGTTTTATATTGCCACTCTCTCACTGTATTAAATTAGCTCACTCATATCTCGTGGCTTTTCTCTGCAGCTAACTGCCTCACTATATTGTTGGGTATTTTTGTTCAATGGGAAAATACCAAAACCAAACATTATGCACACAGAGGCTATGCTCTGTTTTCCTTTGCTCCAGGATCTTTTTGCACAGAGGACCCTTTTTTAAAAAAATGCTGAGAACAGAGTATTTCCCCACCATAAAAGATCTCTATTCATTAAAATAAAATGACTGATATACATTCATCCTCTTTGCTGAGAGGGATTTACCAAAAACAATACAACAAAGATTACTCTGCCTCCTTTGAAATTTTACACCACTGTGTGTAAATATTTCATTTACATTCACTGCTGTGTGAAAACAAAAATTACAGGGATTTACAGATTTACCTTTTCACTGCTGTGTGAAACTATTCATGGTTTTGAAACCAAAACTGCCCCTGGTTTTCTTCATTCACTACACTGCTTCTCCTCCTTCTTCACCTGCACTGTTGTGCATACTTTTCATTTCTTACATTACTCAAGAAAAGGTTTTACGCTGCTGCTGCGTTTTACCATTTTCTCATCAAACATTTCAACCCACAAAAATATTCATGCACACTCCTGTGCGTTCCCCTCTCTCTTTGCTTCGCACTGCTGTGCTTATTTCTCCATTGCTCTCACTTATGCTTCGCACTGCTGTGCATTCTTGTCCATTGCTCTCACTTGCTTTGCACTGCTGTGCGTATTTTCACCTCTCTTCCCAATGCATCCATTTGCCAAAAATTACATTAATATATCACTACCAGAGGGAGGACTTACATCCCATACTTCCGTAAAAAGAAGACAGTAGGAAATTAAATGCTTTCACTGATATTTTTTTCATGCCCATACTCTCGCTCAGGAAGAATTAAAACTTCACCATACCAACCACAGTAAATATCATTTACTGTCTTACTTAGATAAACTGCGGTAGGAAGACTTACACTTCACGTCAAAATCCTTTCCCAGGCTTTTACTTCACCCATTATAAAATATGCTTTTGGAACTATATCGGGTCCAGGCTTTATCGCATGGCACACATATGTGCACCCATTGTTTCTGCCGATTGCGAAATCCCGATCACCACATGCCCGATAACCCTGATATATATGTTATAATATATGCATAAAAATATATATAAAACGAGCCACTTGCGGACCCGAAATAATATCAAGTAAAATGTTGAACAACAGTCGGGTCCACAATATCGGGTGAGAGCTTATCGCATGGGAAAGAGCTGACCACTTGGTTTTCGCCGATAGCGAAAATAATATGGACCCGATAATTTATCAAAAGGAGATTATTTCCTTCATCGGGTCCGGCTCATCGCAAGTGGTAAAAACAACTTTATAAGGCTCCACTTCTATTCCGCCGATGCGATATGCCGATGCGATATCAGCTGATCGCTGAGGTTACCTGCCTGTGTCGCTGACTACTCATCGCTGAAGTCGCTGGGCTGAATCGCTCATTGTTGTAGTGCAGTTGAAATTACATTTCAACACTCCCCTTTAATTTCAACTGCTGGGCATTCAGTCATACCCAGAGACTTTCTCAACTCCTTGACATACTGCTGTTACAAAAGAGTCTTCCTCTTAACAGAGGGATTCACCACTGTCCATGTTGAGAAAAAAAACATCTTCCTCTAAACTAGAGGGATTCACCTGTCTATGCTAAAAAGCATCTTCCTCTTCACAGAGGGATTCTCCAAAGCCAACAAATCTTCCTCTTAAGAGAGGGATTCACTAACACTGCTTCAGATGCAGTTCCACAAGCAACAAAATAGTCTTCCTCTTAATAGAGGGATTAACCTGAAACTGTGCTTAAGAGCACCTTCCTCGTGACAGAGGGATTTACCATAACAATGTGCTGAAGAACACCTTCCTCTTGACAGAGGGATTCACCAAAAGATTGTGCTAAAAAGCATCATCCTCTTGATAGAGGGATTTACCATGTGTATGCTAAAAAGCATCTTCCTCTTGACAGAGGGATTTACCATGACAATGTGCTGAAGAACACCTTCCTCTTTAATAGAGGGATTACAACCAGATACATTCGCACTGCATTTCAATGCATTTCAATCTCCAAACAAAACAGAATTTACATAACTCTTTTTCACTACTGTGTGAAAAATAAAATTTACTTTTACTGCTGTAAAAGTCTTCTGGTTTTATTTACTCTGCTCGCTGCGTTCTTCACTTGCTTCACATTACTGACATATCTTCACCTACAAACATTATGAGATTTACGCTGTTGGGCATTCCTTTCCTTTCCCACTAGCAAACAACCAAACATCATCACGCTGCTATGCATTCCAATTCACACTGCTGTGAAAAACTTATATTCCATTTGCAAGCTGCTCCGAATCCTTTTTCTTCTCAACAAGCTGCTGTGTTAAAAACTTTTGCATTTACTGCTGTAAACTGGGAAATTCTTACTTAGGTTTACTGCTGTAAAATAAGAATTTATTTCACATTCACTCATGTGTGAAATTTTCATTACATTTAAAATTCTGAGTTCTCACATAAAAAAAATTTATTCCCATTCATTTCATCAAACTATAAGCACCTGTAAAAAGAATTCCAAACTTTCACTCGCTGCCACAAGTCTTTCTTCCTGTCACACTATTGTGCTCTTCTGGGATTTTATTCGTTGCTGCGAACCATTTCGCTTTTCATCTCTTGCCTTTTGTTCTGCCTTCGCACTGATGTGCAGATCTCCTTGTTTTGCATTACAATGCATATCATCACTTCACAGCCATTACAAAAACATACCTTCATGGCTTTTGCTTCCACAAGCTCAAAGCTGCTTCACCTCTGCACTACAGTGCATAAAATAAACATTCTCAACAAAAAAAAATTTCATGCATGGCTGCATAACACAAATTTGAAAACTGCTGTTTTATATTCTATCTTCCCACTGCTGTGAGGGTCTCCATGCTTTGCATACTTTTCTTATTGCGCTGCTACACTTCACATTTGAGCGCTGCGCCTTTTCCTTTTCTGCTTTTATGGCAGATTAATCTTCATATTTTTCCCTTATAAAAGGTCTTCATCAAAGAGTGACTGTTTAGACAGTTCAACAACAAAGATTACAAGCTCCCCTTTAATGTGTGCTTGTCTTCTTTTGGCAGACTCTTCTCAAAACAAATTTAGATCGACTAGGGAGCTCAAGGGACTTTCAGTCTGTATTTCTTTCCTTCTCCATACTTGTGTAACTTTCTTCTTTTGCATGGGTCTAGCTTGTGTAGAAGCCCATGTCAAGTTACAATCTCGTGCCATATGCCCAATGTTATGACACTTAAAACATTCAACATTTTTCATGAATAAAAATTCATGATTTTTTCTTGTGAAATTATTTCTAGGAGATTGTCGGGGACCACAACATCTATCTCCATGAAATGTTCTACAATCTTTTGCCATATGACCAAAGTTTGAGCAAGAATAA
>APFE030494330.1:0-12053 GCA_000404065.3 Pinus taeda | reverse complement strand
CCCACTTGTTGTTTTCTTTCCACAGGGGGCCACAAGAGAGCTTAGTCATTTTTCCAGCCCTGAAATGCCCATTGTTTCTCTACACCAAGAGAACTTCTCAGAGCTCACAGATTTTTTCAATGCATTTGCAGTATTCTTCAAAGTGTCTACCTTTACTAGCAACAGCTTTTTGTCTTCTATCATATCCCTCACAAAGTGATACTGAACATGAATGTGATTTGTCTTTGAATGATATGAAGGGTTCTTTGCCAAGAAAATTGCACTTTGGCTGTCACAGTCTATCCTTATAGCTCCCTGTACTAGCCCCATACTTGAACACAATCTCTGCAACCAAACTGCTTCCTTGCTTGCATGGGTGGTGTAGAGCCTCTAACTTACACCTCATCATCCACTATTACCTACTGTTTTTCATCACTTACCTCTCTCCTTTTCCTCATTTTCAATGTAAAACCACCCAGATCATTACATTAGATGTCATTAAGCTGATCAAGTGAGCTTTGCTAATGTGTGACTGTTTTGTTTAGATTTTGACATATTTACAGGCATTCTGCATCCATCTGCCGATTCTGCAGCCATTTGGTGATTCCGCTGCCTTTTTGTTAATCTCAAGGTTCCATGTGTCATTTTGCCAAATGAGCCACATGGGCACTTAGGAATCAAGGTGCTCGAGGTTCCTGTGCTATTTGTTCAGCCATCCACATCATCTGTACCTCCGGTCAACAAGGGTCAAGTTACGGTCAACAAAGGCAGCGTAACGGTGATACGTAAGCTGTTGGGTCACGTCAGTTCAAACGGTGACTTGTCCGTGTACGCGGGTTGTGGGGGACATAATCCAACTCTGGATTCAATGCCCATAACGACCAGAACCTCCAGCTCATCCACGCAGGCTTATGACGTGTTATTGAACCTTAATTACGCATGACAGTTAGTTTATTTTTCAGTTTTAGCTGTACGCATTAGGATATCTTTCAGATGCCTATAAAAACTTGCGTCTGCGTACGCTTATGTTACTTTTTAGTTGCTGTGTTTTTATGAACTTGTTATAATTTTAGTGCATTCCAAGACTCTGTTTTAATAGTGCTGTTCTAGCACTCTTGACTGTAATTTTCTGCACATGGAGTAATAGAAGCAGTGCTGTTATGAAGTTTTCAATACCTTGAGTCTTCTTTGGGTTATATGAATGGAGGGCCCCTGTTCATGTTAGCCTTGTATAGTATTTTATGTTTAGCATTTCCTTATTTCCATTCAACATTTCCTTTTCTTGACACATGTACAACGTAATTTACTTTCATGTTATTTCATTTCCAGCCTTTATTTTAAGCTGATCAGCATTTTTCTTTTGCAGGTTTTTAACCCGGGATTGCTTGTGTGTTTATGTATTTGCTTTATATCTAGTGGTAGTTTCAGTTGACAGATTCAAAGTTGTTGCCTTCACTTTATTTTCATAGCTGATTTTTAGTTTTGTTTCTCAAATCTGTCTGCTAACATATGAATGGTCTCTTTATTATAAATTGTCAATCTTTTAGAGATCAGAATACTAATAACTTGCAGCCGGCTTTGGGTACTTTTTAGACTAATCTTTAACTACTTTCTAATCGTTCTTTACATAGTACTATGTGTTAGAGGCAGAGAGTTAGAAAGAGCAAAACATTATAACTAGTCTTTAAAGTAGATTTTTCTCATTTTTTTTATCATTTCTTAGACTTATCTTTAGCTACTTCCTAATCGTGTCTTACACAGTACTATGTGTTAGAGGCAGAGAGTCAGGAAGAGATAAACATTATCATTGGTCTTTTAAGTGATTTTCTTACCTTTTATTTGCAGCAGCATGAATGGTGTCTAATGCCATTAGAAAGTGGTTCTTTGCTTTCAGTTCACTTTAATTCATTTATTTCCTTCAAGTTTTCCTTTTCAGCAAGTAGTTAGAAACCACTAATCACACACCTTCACTCATCTAGAATTCACCTTACACACACCATCACTCATCTGTTTATAAATACATCACTCCATCTTAGGAAGATAAATTAACCACAAACAACACCCCAAACGACAAAAAGCTCTAAGAGGGTGCTTAAGTACATATAGTACACCTTCACTTCATCAGCTTACGAGCCCCGGGTTGACAATTAATGACATCAATTTAGGAACACTAAATTGACTAAACACTTCCCTTTCAGTATCTGAGACAACGGATTGAACTGTATCATTATCTTCATTTGATGCCTTATTATGTGCTTCATCTTCTTCCATTGATCTGTTGTCCACAAAAAAATGAACAATTTCACTGTTCAATTCTATTGGTTGTGAGGGCATGTTCATGCTTTTTTCATTGGTTGTTGAGGCACTATGTTCATTCATATTAACCATGGATTATGCCAGCCAGGACAGTGGGGTTACTTGGCTTGGAAATGTTAATTACTCATTGTCAACTGCATGTTCAACAATGTCATTAACAATATCAACAACATGAGTTTCATGTTCTTGAGTTGGTAGAACGATCTCCATGTTACTGCGAATTTGTTCATGATTATACTATGTTTCACAAACTGTTTCATCATCTTCATCATATAAGTGTCCTTGAGAGAGGGAAATCATATTACCAGCTGCAACCACATCATATTGTTCATCTACTTCTTGCGCTTCAACACCTGTTTGGACATGCCCTTCTTCCTAACCATCCACATGAAACGTTTGGCTACAACCAGTATCATGCATAAGAGCATCATAATTCAGTGGCCAGATTCCTGTCCTCCTAAAGCCAACCTTGATATTTGATGGTGTCAGGGCCCTTTTAAAATCTTTACTTGCAAGCTTGGCTAGCTCAAACCTTTTCACCTCAACCCCTGGATTCCTTGCCATCCATGCAACACGCTTTGACCTGAAATAGTTCTTGAAAGGGCCAAACACACTAACATCAAGGGGTTGCAATCTATGAGTGGCATGAGCGAGAAATGTCACCGATCGATGCCTAAATTGTTTTCTTCCTCAATTGTTTGTACAACCATGTGGCTCCCATGGCCATCTAATATCAATAGGTGTCTGTTATTAGGTGAGACACCACCTGGTATTGATGTAGCAAAGTGAAAAATCCAACTTAAAAATAGTTCTTTAGCCATCCATGCATGGGGATGTGCAACCATGCATGCACCTGGTTCACAGTTATGTATATAGTTTTTCAGTTGATTTTTACTTTTGAATAGATAAAATCCTGTGATTGAAGTATAAATTGCATTGGCACAACATAAAATAGTTATCCGCTCCTTGCTCTTAGGCAAAATCTTTGGCACATTTTAGCGCCCTCTCTTGGAAATTACCTGCATGCCACAATTCCTCCCTGCCAAAAAACATGTTTCATCACAGTGCCATATATGGTTTGCTCCATAAGAATATTTATCGTAAGCACTAGAAAGAGTTTCATAGAACTTCTGCACAATTGCAAGGCACAAATTTAATGCTCTGTCACTGTCAAGGCCCTCAGCTGTACGCAATACAAGGTCTAGATGCATTTTTTTAAACCCAAACCACCATGATTTACCAGGAAACCCATCTTTGAATGGGTTTGGCCTCCCTTGACAGATTTGAGCAACTGTGGATTTGAGTTGTATCAACTCTATCCCATGTCCCAATTGGGCCATCTCTTTACATCACTCAACCACCTTGGCCTCCTCCTCGTTAGTCATAACTATAAGAGGCCCTCTAGGTTTTCTATGAGTTAGCCCATTTATCCAATAATGTATTGATGAGGGAGGAATACCATTTTTTTTGTAGATGCCTGAACTGAGTATTTGTTAAACTCTATGTTGTCAATTGCAACTTACATTTCTTCTTTTTTCCATCCTCTTATAGCGCTGATCTTTTTAGTTGAAATTGCCCCTTGGACTGTTATTGATGGTGGCTCTGTGGGTGATGGTGTGACAACATTGGCTTCAGTCGCATGGTAATCCTCAACAATGTTCCTTAGTGAATTGTTGACATTGACATCACTTGTCTTGTCCTCATCTTATGATGGGCATCGCAGCTCGGCACCCCTTGTCACTCTCCAGCCACTTCCTTGTACGAGAAACATAACTAAATTTTGCCATAGATGCAATAAACTGTAGAATTATTGCATGCATTTAGTTAAGAATATTTGTAAATTATGTTTTCATACAAAGCAAAAGCACTTCTACTTTATTACAAGCAATTATCAACATGTATGTTAACATCCTTGAAAAATCAAATATACAAAATCATTTTGTCGTTTGTCTTCAAAATTATCAGTGATTGTTGTTTTGATAACTTGTTTTTACACTTAAAATACCATGACTATATTTGTACTTGGAAAACTATTGTCAGTTTCCACCTTCTTCTAGTACTATGAGAAGATTTGGTAGTTACTGTTGTTTGTATTAATTTGTTTAGAATCCTGTTTGTTATCACAATTGAACTCATTCATGTCCCAAACTGTCTCACCAAGTGGACCCGAATTGTCAATCACATAGTTCAATTAGTGTTTACCTTATGTTTCTTTCATGTTGAAAAGAACTTTTGAGTAATAAGAAACTTCCATTGTAGTAGAAGTTTCTCCTGCAAGATTTGATCCAGTATTGCTAGTGTCAATATTGCAGGCTTGTCTTGGTGTTTTCATATATTCTAGCCTCTACCAACAATAATGGTCCGAGTTACCATAACCAACTTGAGAACATATTGAAGGGATTGGTTGTTTTCCTACAAAGTAATGAACTCTAAGATGAGGTCAACATTTGGTATTCTCAAGGATGCACTGATGGGAGTGGGCTCATGTGTTTGGTAGGATGTGTTTGAGAGTTATATTGTTGGAGGATCATGTAGTTCAAGTAGTGTTCGCCTTATGTTGCTTTCAAGTTGAAAAGAACTTTTGAGTAATACAAAACTTCCATTGTAGTAGAAGTTTCTCCTGCAAGATTTGATCCAGGATTGCTAGTGTCAATAATTGCTAGTGTCAAAATTGTAGGCTTGTCTTGGTGTTTTCATATATTCTAGCCTCTACCAACAACAATGGTACGAGTTACCATAACCAACCTGAGAATATATTGAAGGGAATGATGTTTGCCTACATAGTAATGAACTCTAAGATGAGGTCAAAATTTGGTATTCTCAAAGATGCACTGATGGGAGTGAGCTCATATGTTTGGTAGGATGTATTTGAGAGTTATACTATTGGAGGATTATGCAATGATTTTGGGCTTGGATTTTATGAGGACAACACAAACATTTCCTTTGTTGGAGAAGGATAAACTTTTTATCATTAGAGACCATGGAGCTTAGATAATTCCAATGGTGAAGAAGAGTAGTGTGGGATATCATTCAATGGTATTCACAGTTGTGTTGTATGAGATAGATCCTCAGTTACATAAGTTTGAGAAGGGGTCAACCCTATATCACAATCAACAAGAAAGGGTGCAAGTGGACATGCCTACATGAGCATCTTAAATTGGCAATATGAGTCAATTTGTAGGTTGGGTAGGAGAAGTTGGATCTTAAATTCAAACCACAGAGATAATGCCTTTTAGGTATGTTCTTCGATCTTTAAGAAGACTCTTTGTGGGTTCACAAAATACATAGAGATTGAAGATGATCTTCACTTCTTTGTCACTATTAAGACTCGGATTTCAGACCTGGAATATAACTCCATTTATAAGGACTATCTCTACAAACTATGATTCGGTCAAGTACGGAGTGTTAAACTCGGCCAGAAGAATCAATCCTGTTGTTATAACTCCTTGATTAGGATTTCAGCTTTCATGCCCAACATTTGATTTAATGTCTCAAGGAGGTTGGTCCTGGGAATGCTTATGATTTTTGAAGAAATGAAGCCTTGAGTGGAGAGAGACTTTAACCAAGTGTCTTCTCCAACAATGTGATGTCAGAGTGAGAGGCCACATGCTTCTTCTAATGAGGATGCTTTTAGTGCATAAGCGGATGATAAAGATCCTATGGGTATTGTGAATTATTGCAAATATGTGATGAGGATATATGATTTTTAATTGACTGAGAAATGGCTTGCAAAGATGAGTTGTTCGAAGATAGATATTGATGGAGTGCGGAGATACACGAGGAAAAGACATTCATTAGA
The DNA here is from genome assembly GCA_000404065.3 of Pinus taeda. Taxonomy (NCBI): domain Eukaryota; kingdom Viridiplantae; phylum Streptophyta; class Pinopsida; order Pinales; family Pinaceae; genus Pinus; species Pinus taeda. Next base: position 5,959 of record APFE030494330.1, on the reverse strand, counting down.
TACCTTAGTTGCTTAGAGTCAAGGGAGTGACTTTCGAGTCTTCCTATCTATATAAAATCTTTTGTGTGAGGGATGAATCACTGCCTTAGCATAGAAGTTTCTCCTGCAAGATTTGATCCAAGATTGCTAGAGTCAGTATTGTAGGATTGTCTTGGTGTTTTCATATATTATAGCCTCTGCCAATAGTAATGGTCTGAGTTACCATAACTAACCAGAGAACATATTGAAGGGAATGATGAGAACATTAATTGACCAAGTTCAATCTAATTGTAATACTTCAGAATTTTATGAGGAGGACATAACATTTCATTCAAATATTCAACACAAGATTAATGTCTCATAGGTTTTATTCTTTTTCATCTGTAGCTAGCCATACTAGCCAATACTCTTCACTATGGTTGTGTCATATTTTCCAGTCAACTTCAAAATAATTCAGAATATAGAAAAATAGAAAAAATATATATTTTCATGAAAATGAAACTGTAAGAACTGAAATAAAAAACTATGAGAAATGAAAATAGAACTGTAAGAAAAATGTGTTGTAATTGAAATAACTAACCTGGATATATTGTCAAATGTTATGTGGTGGTTTGAATGCATAACATGCAACTTCAGAAGTGGTTGAACTTCTTTTATAATTTTTTTCACTTGAATTTAATTGGTGGTAAGGATGGACATGGATTGCAATGGCTTCATTTTGAATGTGTGATCTAGATTTAATTGGGTGCGATGCAATGGTTGGGAATTTTTTATTTGTTGGTCCATGTGCTTTGATATGTTTTAATGAGAAATAGAATGGGTTGGGTGTCATTTATTGAACATAGTGGTTTAAATGTTGAACAACATAGTAGTTATGGCTGACATACATTCACTTTTATTATGTGCAGGTATGAATAGTTATTTGGACTACATAGCTCTAGTTCTGATGAGTGAAGGTTCGAGTGATTGCTACTTTGTACTTCTCGAATAGATCATTTTGGAAGGATTTATGGTTTTATCTATTTTCTAGTTGGGTCAATATTATTTGTACTCTTATGTATTAAGACACTATTTATGGACCGTTGTGGGCCCAGTTAATGTACTCGGAAATTTTGGACATAAATTAAAACATATTTGCACTTAATGTTATTTATTTTTGTTTAAATATTGGTTGCATATCTCTCAATTTTTGGTAGTTTGATGGGACCAGTACTATATCAATTACTCATCCCTGCACAACATTAGACATCTCTCCCCTATACCTAAAGTTACAAAAGATTGTCCGTTGGAACTTGAAAACTAGTCATAATGTACACAACAACCAATATTATTTACCCAGCAACATTAACTGCACTCTAAGTTTCCTAATTTACTCCAAAGCTCTTGGATTTACAAATGGAGTAGTCTATGACTTTTTGGAAATGATATGACATCTCTATGTATGTCATACGAGAGTTATTTTTTGGACTTTCTGGTGTCAGAATCCTACTGAAAAATTTGAGGTGAAATCTTGATTTGTGTTTTTTAAACTGGTTTTTTGACTATATATATGGATACCACACCCTAAAAAACCCTAGGGCACTTCGATTGTGTAGGGGTTACCCATCAAGCTTGTGGTTCCAATAAATTTATGTCGGATTTTAGAGAAATTAGACCAAAAAAACCCATTGGAAAAACTTTCAAAAAATCTCACTAAACACAACTTGGTTCCTCAGCGGTTGTATCCTTCTCCTTTTTTGGCATAACACTCCAACTTGGCTTTCCCACTGTGTAGTTGCACTTCTTGCCTCTTATTTGTCGATACTGACACCAAAAAGCACCGGTACATCTCCACTTTAATGCCACAACCATCATATTCCTCTAGTGTGTACATATTTTAATCATTTTAAATTTTATAAACATGCTTGTCTTTCTTTGGCATCCCTATTCGCATATTGATCTCAGTGGCCAGGAGATCTTAGGAGATAGTGATGCTCCTTCTGTAGTTGTATTTCAATAGGTATCAAAGTTTTCCATTTATGCAATTCCTCTCTATTTACAATAAATGATGGTGCTAGTAACTCTCTTTGGAATATGTTTTTGAAGTATTTTGTAGAAATCTATATTTATAGGATTTAAATGTGAATAAATATGATGCCTCACAAGGGAATGAATCTCATTTTATTGATCATGTTTCTGAAGTTTTTTTTGTAGAAACCTATATTTATAAGATTTAAATGTGCGTAGTTTCTATATGTGGACAAACCACACAGTGGTTTCCCCATTTTTGTAGAAAATCTGTGATAGGTTAACCCGATAATGCAATATAAATCAAGGCAGAATACTATAACCTACTTCTACTATCAATTTACGGGAGCATAAAGATTGAGCTGAACAATATAACCAACAAAAGAAGAATCAATGGCACAATACACATGAAAATACTTTGGGGAAAGTCTTAAATAAAAAAACCCCACACTATTGTATTATCATACATGGTGGAAATACATAGGAATTATACAAAGCCTTAGCTCTCACAGCTAGCCAACTATCAGTACAATCCTCACAGATGCTCACATGCAATCTTGGCTTCTCGCTTGCCTTCCTCTCTGCCCTCTAAGCTCCTATTTCCTTGTGCTATTCCTTGTGGATGATTAGCCTCTTACCAATTGGAAAAACAAGCCTTGAAAAATGTGCAATCCTCAAGGATGAATCCTTGACTGCATGCAAGAGTTTTCTCCATGAGAAAACACATGCAACTGATAGTACACTATCCTTGAACATTAATCTCAATTGGTTCTTTCTCAGAATAGACATGCATGAGTTTCTGATGAGGGAATATTCAATTAACTGGAGTAGCACTAGGTGAGTGCATTAATGCATCAACTGACTGTTAACTCACTATTAGTTCATCAAACAGTTTGGAACTAATTTAACTGGACTTAACTAAGTAAACTGAGTTAACTAATTACAACTCAAATATAACTCAATCTTCTCTCCTTAATTAAAGGGATAACTCTTGCATGACTTCAGAAAGATTTCTAACTTGAATTTCTCCAACTAATTAATTTAAAATTAATTAATTAATTATTTCCAAGTAGTTGTTAAGACTAAATTCGATTTTAATTCATAATTTAATTCAAGGAAAAATTAAATTGGAATATTCTTGTTTCCATATTTCAACATTGCCTCTCAACAAGAAAGGGATTATCTGCCACCCCGATCCTGTCTCTATGGAACTAGAATTTACACTTTGACAATGCCTTTGTCAAAATGTCAGCATCTTGCTCCTCTGTCGAAATATACTACAACAACATGATCCTCTCGACTTGTGAAAGGCCACAAGAAACAAATCTTTCCTTATGCTTCTCCACACTACCATCAACAACTTGATTTACCTTGTAAAGCCAACGGGAACTCACAACTGACTTGTTCTCCGGTCTTGGAACCACGTCCCAAACACTGTTATGAACTATGGAGTCATACTCCTCCACCATGGCATCAACCCAAATTGGTTGTTGCACTGCTTTCTCAAAGGAAGATGGCTCGGTCTCAACACATTCCACAACAAGGGCCATGTATCCAGTGTACCTCTCAGGTGACCTCCTTTGTGTGAGCTGAGAAGATGGTACTCCCACATTCTCTCTCGCATCCTCCAACAATCTGTCAACTTCTCTTGTGCGCTTCCGTCCATCTCTAGAAGACTCTGCTTGAGAGGATATATCCACTTCTGGACCTCCACCTGCAGCTGTTACATGTTAGTCTGAGGCTCCTCCTCCATAGGAACCAACAGTTCCTCCAAAGCCTGTAGTTGGAGCTCTCTCTCAAGGGAAACTCGCACGGCCCTCTGCTTATCAAAATTGAGATCTCTGTGAACCACTCTTCTCTGACTTGTATGCAAGTACACCTGATAGTTGTGAGGTGTATTAGTGTACCCCACAAATATCCCCAACTCTGCTGTCGGCTCAAGCTTCTTCCATGCATCCTTGTCACATGGCAATATACCGATGAGCCAAAGATCCTGAAGTGACCCACATCTGGTCTCTTACCGTAGAAATATTCCTTAGGTGTCTTCATCCCAAGTATGCGATGAGGTCTTCTATTTTGCAAATAGAATGCTATGTTGCATGCCTCAGCCCACAAGTGAAGTGGTAGGCCTTGGTCATGGATCAATGCCCATGCTACCCCTACAATATTTCTGTTCTTCCTCTCGGCCACCCCATTCTGCTATGGGTTATAAGGTGTCTTCAACTCTAATTTAATTCCTTTCGCTACATAGAAGTATTTAAACCCTTGAGATACATATTCTCCACAATTGTCGCTTCTCAAGGCCTTGATTTGCTTCCCTGACTCTTTCTCGACCAAATCTTTGAACTCACAAAACTTTGTGAAGGTTTGGTCCTTCTTCTACATGAAATAAATCCAGCATCTACGAGAATAGTCATAAATGAAAATCACATAATACCTTTTCTTTGCTATGGATGTGTTATCGGGAAATCTAGTGTCCACTCAGAGCTGCTAGTCCCACTAAGACTCGTAGCTATCTTAGAAACAAACAAACTAAAACTACTTTCACTTTCCTTTATGAGAAGTAGATAAGAGGGGAACAAAGGACACCAACCTCAATCTTGCGCTTGGTTCCTTGCTTGGTTCGTCTCCTTTCTGATAGATCTTTGCCACTTCTTCTTCATCTACCCAGCTTCAAAGAGCACCTATGGAATCAAAGCAACATAATACTATCGAAGAACAGAGATCTACAATAATAAGCAATACAGGTCTAGATATGTATTAACCACACAAATGCATATATCATCGAACATACAAGAATGTGGAGGAAAACTTGAATAGCTTTATTAATATCAAGAATAGCAAAGAGGACTACAACCAAGTGTTCTGACCCAGCATCATCCTCCAGCATGAAAGCCCTTCTTCACCTCATGCAAATCTTGGATCACCCAACATTGTGATGTTGCACCAGGAAACCAACAACACTTCCTTACAAGATACAAGATTCCAGCCTCTGGATCTTTGTGATGAGGGATCCATATATAGATTATTGTAGGGGGACGAGTCAGCTTCTGGGATTTTGATTAGTGTCCTCTCTCTGATAGTTCTTGATTCCACTTGGAGATTGATGATCTCTTACTCATCCCTAGGCGAATTCAGAGAGGCAAGTGTCAGAGGAGAAGTTTCTGGAAGATTCTATGATCCTCCACCTCGCAAACTGTCTCTGCCATTTGCCCATTCTTGCCCATTCTTTCCCATTGCACCCTATAGAAGGGCTTTCCAGTATGCATCGCACCTTTTACACCGAGTAGGTGAGATGCATCGCACCTTCTGCACTGGGCATTTTGTATGGTCTAGTTTTGACCAGTTCTGAGCATTTTTCTGTGGAGAACTTCTGGGAGATGATGTAATCAGCTAACCTTGTTCCTTTAGGGAGTGAAGCAACACTTTTAGGGACTTAGGAGCCTTTGGTTTATGGACATTTATGATTGGGGTTGCAGTGCCCAAAAATGTCTATAACAGTTGCCCCCTAAAGCATGAGTCATTAATATTTTGATGTCGGGTGAAATGCTTTATCATGAGGATTCGAAGTTTTTTCAAGCTGGAAGGCGACCTATAATAAGACACAATACAATACATTATCTTCATAATATTTTTCTTGATCTAGCTGAGGCGGGCATTCCCATGCTCAGCTTTATAAATTCATTTTCATGTACATAGGACAGACAACTGTCTGTGTAGCAGACTGATGATTCGGATGGAGTCATCATCCTTTGATTTGGATGATCATCTATTCGACAATGATGTACATTTGATGTCTTTATATTCCTGAATATATCGCAATCCAGATGGATGAAACTAGATCCGAGGTCTTCAAAACTCGTTCAATCTTCACTCAGAGTACAAGTCGATCCATGTGAAAGATGTTTTGGAGTCGAACATGGAAAGACATCGCCTGATTACCAGCCAATGATGTAAGCTGTTAACAGGCGCG